>CM035294.1:49388284-49498814 GCA_020226075.1 Hydropotes inermis | reverse complement strand
AGTCCAATGGACTCTCAAGAGTCTTTTCCAGCACCACAGTTCAAAAGCATCAATTCTTCAGTGCTCAGCTTTCTTCACAGTCCAACTCTCACATCCATACATGACTACTGGAAAAACCATAGCCTTGACTAGACAGACCTTTGTTGACAAAGTAATGTCTGCTTTTTAATATGCTATCTAGGTTGGTCATAACTTTCCTACCAAGGAGTAAGCATCTTTTAATTTCATTGCTGCAATCACCATCCACAGTGATTTTGGAGCCCAGAAAAATAAAGTCAGCCACTGTTTCCACTGTTTCCCCATCTATTTGCCATGAAGTGATGGGACTGGATGCCATGATCTTAGTTTTCTGAATGCTGAGCTTTCAGCTCAACTGGGCTAAAACACTAGGCTCCCTAAAATTAGAAATAGCTGAGAAACACAGGTCCAAAAATTATAATTTTTTTCTCTATTTTTTGTGCTAGTATATAAATATAGTTAAATGTGAGAATTGAGTGTGTTAGCTTATATATATATGTAATATGTAAGACTATATAATAATACATATATATATTAGACTCACTGTTATGTAGTTGCAACTGAATAAAATATTGGTAGGGCTTTCTAGGTGGCTCAGTGGTAAAGAATCTGCCTGCCAATGCAGGAGTTGCGGGTTCAGTCCCTGCATTGAGAAGATAGTCTGGAGAAGGAAATGACAACACATTCCAGTATTCTTGCCTGGAGAATCCCATGGACAAAGGACTCTGGCGGGTTACAATCCATGGGGTCTCTAATGAGGCGGACAAACTTAGCAACTAAACAACCACAAAATATTGGTAAAGCAAAAAGCACTATTATTTAATAAACCAAGTAAATCACAAGAAAGCACAAAGAATGACTTTACTAAGGAGCACTTGGTTGATAGCCATATTTTAGACAACATTTTCCCTGCGTATCTGGACCAAGTCCATATATTTTATGCTTTCTTTTATTTATTAAGGGGTGTATTCAGATTCCAGGCGGCATTTTTGAGCTCAGCAGCTCGCTCTTGAATTAGATGCTTCTCAGAGTGGAATGGTTTAGTGGTCTTCTATTTCACTGTTATATGATTCTGTTAATAGAGCCAAGGAGTTTTAAAGCTCTGATGTCTCTTTACCATTTATGCTTCTCTGCAGCAGTGTTTATCTACCCATCCTTCCTATGCAGAGTCCAAGACCCATAGAGAGCTTTTTAATAGATTATAAACAAAACGGGAGGAAAACCTATCACTCCACAAAATAAAAGCAGAGACTTTTTTTTTTTTTTTTTTTGCTGACAAAGGCCTGTATAATCAAAGCTATGGTCTTTCCAGTAGTCATGTATGGATGTGAGAGTTGAACCATAAAGAAGGCTGAGGGCTGAAGAATTGAAGCTTTGAACTGTTGGAGAAGACTCTTGAGAGTCACTTCGACTGCAAGGAGATCAAAGCAGTCCATCCTAAAGGAAATCAACTCAGAATATTTTTGGAATGACTGATGCTGAAACTGAAGCTCCAATACTTTGGCCACCTGATGGGAAAAGCCAACTCACTTGAAAAGACCCTAATGCTGGGAAAGACTGAGGGCAGGAGGAGGAGGGGATGACAGGAGATGAGATGGTTGAATGGTATAATTGACACAGTGAGCATGAGTTGAGCAAGCTCTGGGAGACACTAAAGGACAGAAAAGCTTGGCATGCTGCAATTCAAGGGGATTGCAAAGAGTTGGACATGACTAAACAACTGAACACCACCACCACAAAATAAAAAAAAAAACAAACATGAAAGTGTAATCTAAAGGAAATAAGTTGATTAAATTTCTGCTGGACAGGTCCTTCATATCTTTATGCCTTATGTCTTTGAGGGGAAAGGGGAACTATCTAATTCCTTTAATATAATAGTTAATAACACATGCATGCCTGCTGCATGCTAAGTTGCTCAGTCATGGCCGATTCTTTGGAACCCTATGGACTGTAGACAGCCAGACTCTTCCATCTAATGGGATTCTCCAGGCAAAAATACTGGAGTGGTTTGCCATGCCCTCCTCCAGGGAATCTTCCTGACCCAGGGATCGAACCCGCATCTCTGAGTCTCCTGCATTGGCCGGCAAGTTCTTGACCACTAGTGTCACCTGGGAAGCCCTAATAATGCATATTGTGAGTTAAATGCAAAATTATTCAAGCTCAAGCATGTTAGATATTTTATTCTTATGTATGTCCAAGACTTATGAGGCAAATAAGAATCTACCCTTAAGTCTTTTTCAGAAAACTTCAAATTAAGTGACAAAACTACAATATTTTATATTTGTGTGACATTTTAAAATTTCTAACATTCTTTAATATGCATTACCTCATTTGAATTTTGAACAACTTTTGAGTTTGGGGAAGGATATGATCATCATTTTCTAGGTTACTGAACTGAAGTTTAAAAGGTTAAATGACTGGCCAAAGATCAGAAGACTAGTCATAGGAACGCAAGCCTCGTAGCCCCAAGCTTCATGCTTTGAAGTCTTTCGCATCAGGATAAGAATCCCAGATATGTCTCATCAACTTTTATCTCAACTTTCCCCAATCCTTGAGTTCACTGGCTATCTAAGCACTTTAGATTTTTTAAAAACTACGTTTTTGTCTTTACTCCACTGTTGGTTAGCCATGTGACCCTCATGCCAGGCACCTGACCTCTCTAAGCCTGAGTTCTTATTCTGTCCATTGTCCACATGCATACTCAGTGATGTCCAACTCTTTGCATCCCTATGGACTGTAGCCTGCAAGTCTCCTCTGTCTATAGCATTTTCCTTTTTCCATCCAATGTCCAGTGATATCTATGCATGACAGATTGTTGTGAGAAGTCAAACGGAACCAACAAAGGCTGAAGATCTCCATACACTGAAAAGGTGCTGCTATGCAAATATACATATATTAGAGAAGGGCCTTAGCAGCATGTAGTATACTTTAAAATGTCATTTATTTGTGTTCCTATGTAGCAATGTAATGGTTCTTGAATTTTTATGGATTCCTAAGGAAATAAGCCAAAGCAGGCATATGAAATGGTGCAGTGCACAAGAGGACCGTCTATTATTAGTCTGTTGTTTGGTTTTTAACTGGCTTAGCTTCTTACTCTTTCCTTCCTCAGGGAGTTTCAACCTCTTCCTTTCTTTATTAATTTTCTCAAATACTCAACGCTCTTATTTTTCCACCGCTTTATAAGGGATTTACTAAAAGTTGAACTGACACTCCGTACTGGTTCCTGCCTTTATCATCAGCCCATTCACTCCACTGCAGTGACTGCATGCTTGAGCAGGAGCCAGCGAGACTGCTGGCCTGGTTAGCGCTGCGGCCGCTGCTAAGTCATTAGGGTCGTGTCTGACTCTGTGCGGCCCCATCCCTGGGATTCTCCAGGCAAGAACACTTGCCTGGAGTGGGTTGCCATTTCCTTCGCCAGTGCATGAAAGTGAAGAGTGAAAGTGAAGTCGCTCGCCTTAACCCCTCCTGCCAATATACATTTTGCAAAAGAGGGTGTTAGATGAAGAGTTGATTTCTGGAAGAGCTGAGTTTTTGTTTTTTTAACAGCTTTGTGGAAGCAGCGTGCGGCGCATTTATTTATTCACCGCCCGTCCCAGGCCGCTACCTGCGGGCTTGCCGTGGTTGCCTTGCGCAGAGGCTACTGTCTGTCGTGGGCCTGCCGACCCTGCCGGCTTCTCTGGGCACAAGGCTCGGGCTCTAGGAGCGCGGCCTCAGTAGCTGCGGGCCTCCGGCTCCGCTGCTCCGCGGCACGCAGGATCCCTCTGGACCGGGGCTCAAACCTGTGTCCCCTGCGCCGGCAGGCAGATTCTTAACCACTAGGCCACTAGGGAAGTCCCAAAGTACGCAGTTTATTCTCGCGAGAACGTGGAAGATATCTCTGAGATTGGCCACAGAAGGGAAACACAAGGGAACCGGGAGATGAGCAAACATATTTAAGGGATAGTCTTACACCCTTAATGTGCAAATGCTGTGCGTCCTCTCAATTCTAACCTGACTTTCTGGCTAGAGAGGGAATTCACACAATAACCTCTAACCTGAGAGATTCAGCTAAGAATCACAGATATTCCTAAAATGTCCTTAAGTTGATGATGTGGAGGTGCAGACTTTGACAGTTCAGATTGTCCAAGATGAAGATATTATTAGATATTATTCAAAAGTTATATTTGGAAGAAAAATTAACAGATTAAGAAAAATTGTTTCCTGAGATTTATAGCCATATATTTTTTTAAATCTTCACATATTGTTATAAATTCATGCATTCCTTTCTAGTTTCTTAAAATTCAGCTAGAAGTTTCCTTTTCTAGGATACCAATAATAAAACCCAGTACATTTCCTGTATAATTAAATCATCTTGAAAAGAATTTAAAGCATGATATAAAAGTGAAAGCAGAATTGTCTTTTATAGCTCATGAATATATTTTGAATGGTCTCTGTGTGGTTTGTGATTTAGGTGGCAAACAGCTAAGGTATAAATAGTATACCACTACAAGGTTCCTGAAAAGTCATTTTGACTTGAAATATATTTAATTTCTACCTCAGAAACATAGTTTTTATAATGGAAGAAATGTTTTTGCTACTGAGAAACCTAAATAATATTCTCATCACAAGCCTCACATGCTATATCCTTCTTGAGGTTGGTGTCTTTCATTGGATCATTTTAATGTGTTCTGGCTGAAGAATATCAGTCTCATTCCTCAGCTGAAAGGTGGTTCCAGTAATGCCTGACGTCTAAGCATCATTTGTAATACAAATGATGGGGAGCCTGTGTGTTAATGGCCACTAATTTATTTTGAATTTATGATGCATAGCGACCATTAGAAGTAAGTTGCCTTACATCAGTTCATGGGTGTTAAGAGTTCTCTTTGTGGTGGGTTTTATTTCTTGATGTCACATAGGAAAATATGCCCATTTTAAAATAAAAAAAAAAAAGGAACCCATTTTGCAATAAAGTGGGATTAAGTGAGAAGTATACCATTTCCATATAATGGTTCTCATATATCATGCACACCACTGTGCATTATCATAGGTAACCATGAGGGTATTTTTAAAGGAGATACTGTGTGGCCCTACTGGTTTTCCATTATATTCAAACATAAATTTAACATGAAATTTCCACTGGGTTTTTTAAGTGCCATTTCTTCACATTTATTTATCACAGAATATTTGAAAGTAAGTAAAATGTTAATTTCATGTAATGGAGGTTACTATATATTTAAATACATACCAACATTAGAGTAAAATTAAACTCTCAAGTAATACTTATCAGGTATAAATACTACTCTATGCTTGGTACTATAGGAAAACAGCAGCAAATGTGTACATTTGACCTTCAAAGAGATTATCATCTATAGGAAATAACAAGATTTGGCTAGGAAAATATATTTTAAGTCATGATTTTAATTAAGAACTCATGGAAAAAGGTGGTGAGATTTATTCCTACATTTGACAATAGATAGTATCAGTGGTTGGAAACATGAGACCAAGGCCCCAGGGACAGACTATCACAGACGTGGTGGGGTTTGAGTTGAGTCTTTACAGGAAGAGCAAAACATGAGTAAAAATTAGTGGTGAGAGCAGAATAAGAAGCAGATAATGAATCATGAAAGAATGTAAAAAGCAAAGTGGGAAATTGTGAAGGCGAAGACAGGTAACATGATGGATGAGCCATGTCTCATTTTTAGGTATTTAGCCTTTATTCTGAAGCTGATAGGCAGCCAGTTAACAGTTTCAAGAAGAAAGCCCATGATCAATAATAAGCTTTTTGAAAGATGACTTCTGGTCAAATGATTCATATACTTCCCATTCTGAATCTAAGCTCATATTTCTGTATGTTTACAGTTACTCCTTTGTTTTTTTATATTATTTTCTTCTTTATGTCTATGATTTTTTAAAAAAAATCTTTAAAAATTAAAATACACTGCAAACACCTTCTCTTTTCTTGGAGTCTTGTGGCGTTTGCTTCTGAAAACCAGTGTTCTCATCTCACACGTCCATTCAGTTCTCTTTTTCGGGGATCTTCACTGCAGGTGTTGTCGCTACAAGTTGTGTGCAATAGTTTCTGGAACTTGTTGACTTCTTCAGAACATACACCATTTATTTGTTAAAGAAAGGATTTTATTCATTCATTCATTTGCATTTGCTTTGTGAACACTAATATAGCTGGATCCATTCATAGGGGTTCTGTGTATGTGTGTGTTAGACGCTCAGTTGTGTCTGACTCTTTGCGATCCCATGGACTGTGGGTTGGCAGGCTCCTCCATCCATGGGATTCTTCAGGCAAGAATACTGGAGTAGGTTGCCATTCTCTTCTCCGGGGGATCTTCCTGACACAGGGATTGAACCCGAGTCTCCTGCATTGCAGGCAGATTCTTTAATGTCTGAGCCATTAGGGAAGTCCCATAGAGGTTCTATGTAGCACCAAAACATAAAATGTCTCAACACAGGTTTCTTTGGATAGCATTGTCTCTTAGATTAACAGCAATGTTACACAGATTAGAAAGTATATGCCCTACAATTAATTATAAGTAATGATATTTAAAACTATTCTTATACTTAAAAATTGTATTGTAACTTAATAAGTGTGTGTGAGAGTCTATGTGTGTGTGTGTGTGTGTGTGTAAATGATAGTTTGTATAAAGAGTTTAAATATAAGCCAAATACAAAGCCATGTCTAGATAATGTCATATATTATCTAAATTTCCATGAAGCTTGGAACAGCAATAAACCTTTGTCAACTTAAAGTTCTCATTTAATTTATGAATGCGTGTAATGCAATAAATTTGCATGCCACTTATTTCAGGAAACCTATAAAACAAGCTATTAAAATACCCAATTCTTCAAAATAAAATTGAATAACAGCTTCTCAATCAGACAAGTAATTGAATCAAATATTTTTGTTATAATTACTTTTGGCATTTCCAAAACTGTCCTGTATTATACCATAATACTTAAGAAAAGAATAATCTATTTGTCTATAGGTTTATCTGCTGGAATGCTTTCAGCATAAACACTCAATAGGCTTCCACACTACCTAAATGGGTTTTCCCAGTGACTCAGTGGTAAAGAACCTGCTTGCAGTGCACTCCTGTGGGTTCCAAGCCTGGGTCGGGAAGATCCCCTGGAGGCAGGCATGGCAACCCACTCCAGTATTCTTGCCTGAAGAATTCCATGGGCAGAGAAGCTTGGCAGGCTATGGTGCATAAGGTTGCAGAGTCTGAAGTGACTGAGCAGGCACGCATGCACGCACGCACTGCCTAAACATATCACTTCATTCATAAGAATTTTGAAATATAGAATGAATAGAGAATAGCATCATTAGGGTTCTAAGTTCACTGTGATGCCCTTGAAACTGCTAGCTTCTGTGTTTCGACCTCAGGCCAGCTCTCTTTCTGTTTGGGAGAAGGCTGTTGTAGTTCAAGGAAACATATGCAAATGAGACACCATTTAGGGATTTCTTGGTAACTGTTTATAAGCAGAGGAAAACCGTGCCCAGAAATTCCTAATAGGTTTCCACTCTTTGGCCAGAATTGTGTCATAGCACATTCAATGGAGAAAGGAATGAGATTACCATGACTGGCTCTTTTAGTAAATCTCACCATAAGAGTTCATTTCTCTGAGCATGTGGCTGCACACCAAAAAACAGATTCTTCCTAGGAATCCATGCTCTCCCAAGAGAGGAAGTAGGAGAAAATAAAAGTACAATCAGTAACCAATAGTGTTAACGAAAGGAGGACTCAATTAAATATTAGATATGATTTCTCTGATGATGCCTGTATACTCTGGAATAAGTCAGTCAGTCAGTCAGTACAGTCGCTCAGTCATGTCCGACTCTTTGAGACCCCATGAATCGCAGCATGCCAGGCCTCCCTGTCCATCACAAACTCCCAGAGTTTACTCAAACTCATGCCCATCGAGTCAGTGATGCCATCCAGCCATCTCATCCTCTGTCGTCCCCTTCTCCTCCTGCCCCCAATCCCTCCCAGCATCAGGGTCTTTTCCAATGAGTCAACTATTCACATGAGGTGGCCAAAGGATTGGAGTTTCAGCTTCAACATCCGTCCTTCCAATGAACACCCAGGACTGATCTCCTTTAGGATGGACTGGTTGGATCTCCTTGCAGTCCAAGGGACTCTCAAGAGTCTTCTCCAATACCACAGTTCAAAAGCATCAATTTTTCAGCGCTCAGCTTTCTTCACAATCCAACTCTCACATCCATACATGACCACTGGAAAAACCATAGCCTTGACCAGATGGACCTTTGTTGGCAAAGTAATGTCTCTGCTTTTTAATATCCTGTCTAGGTTGGTCATAACTTTCCTTCCGAGGAGTAAGCGTCTTTTAATTTCATGGCTGCAGTCACCATCTGTAGTGATTTTGGAACCCAGAAAAATAAAGTCAGCCACTGTTTCCACTGTCTCCCCATCTATTTCCCATGCGGTGATGGGACCAGGTGCCCTGATCTTAGTTTTCTGAATGTGAAGCTTTAAGCCAACTTTTTCACTCTCCTCTTTCACTTTCATCAAGAGGCTTTTTAGTTCCTCTTCACTTTCTGCCATAAGGGTGCTGTCATCTGCATATCTGAGGTTACTGGTATTTCTCCTGGCAATCTTGATTCCAGCTTGTGCTTCCTCCATCCCAGCATTTCACATGATGTACTCTGCATATAAGTTAAATAAGCAGGGCGACAATATACAGCCTTGATGTGCTCCTTTTCCTATTTGGAGCCAGTCTGTTGTTCCATGTCCAGTTCTAACTGTTGCTTCCTGACCTGCATACAGGTTTATCAAGAGGCAGGTCAGGTGGTTTGATATTCCCAACTCCTTCAAAATTTTCCACAGTTTATTGTGATCCACGCAGTCGAAGGCTTTGGCGTAGTCAGTAAAGCAGCAATAGATGTTTTTCTGGAACTCTCTGGCTTTTTCGGTGATCCAGCAGATATTGTAGATGATACTAATTATTATTACTTGGTGTTACTTTAGAGTATGCTAGAACTTACATAAGATATGCACGAAGAATACCAGGGGCACATCCCCTTGGTACTATGTACCTTGGATTGATGATACAAATCCACCTGTGTCTGTAGTAGACAGTGATAGGGCCATCGGAACAGCTGGTTCTCATACCTTTAGGTAGGACTTTTTTGATCGCTTGAAACTAATTGTTGCTAATAAACAAAATCACTTTTAAAGAGAAGAGTTAGATTAATGGTGATGATACACACATCTCTAAAATGACCTTTAATCTGGCATATGTGTTGTATTTTTGTTTCCTATATGTTTTAGGTAAGAAAGAAACCCAATAGGTTAAATATCCTCTTTAAAATCTTGTCTGCTGTGATAAATCCTGATATCATACCAATGTATTGATGGTGGCATCATATGAAGATCCTAGGTACTTCCCTGTTGGTCCAGTGGTTAAGACTCTATGCTTCTAATGTGGTGACACAGGTTCAACCCCTGGTCAGAGAAGATCCCACAAGCTGCACAGTGAGGCCAAAAAGGAAGAAAGAAAGAAAATCCTAGATGAACTTAGAAAAGAATTTCTAATTAAGTTAAAAAATTACTATCTCCTATATGAAATATATTTATCCTATGTCTAAATAAATTATAAATATAATATCACACCACTGGCCTCCAAGAGCCGAAATTCTAGTGATTAAAACAAAGATGCAAATAAATATGTCACAAAGTAAAATATTAATACTATGTTTTAAGAGGGATAGGAACCAAGTAGTGTAGTAATTAAAACTTTAGGGCTTACATTATACAAAGGTATTCATGAAATGCATTCTGGCAGTGTTATTTAAAACTAATTTTTAAGAATAGAGGGAGGGAAAGAAGGACTTCACATACTACCCTACGCACAATTAGAATTATGAGGGAAAAATATCCAAGAGCAGAAATGTATTTTAGTATCCTTTGGAAATGACCATACTGTTTATCAGTTGCCTGAAACAGACAGAAATCTTCACTATACAAACTGAATATTCCTGACAGTCTAGTGGAAATATATACATGTATACTTTTTAAGATACATTCTGAATTGCATATTCACATTTAAAAGTCCTATTGAGTTAGACTATTCCAACTTTAGTTAAGTTTAAAAAATTGGAAATATGTCAGAATCACTTTAAATGTTTTATAGTTAGATCACACTGAGATAATTCTTCAAATGAAGTAAACTTTCAATTTAGAGGAAAGGAAGGTATTTAGTAGATGTTAAATACTTTGTATGAGATGAAATTCATGGATTTTATAAAAATTTTAATAGGAATTGAATTTTTCTATCATTGAATTAGTTGGTACATCTTCAGTTCAATTCAGTTCAGTTCAGTTGCTCAGTCGTCTCCGACTCTTTAGGATCCCCATGAACTGCAGCACACCAGGCCTCCCTCTCCATCACCAACTCCCGGAGTTCACTTAAACTCATGCCCATTGAGTCTGTGATGCCACCCAACCATCTCATCCTCAGTCGTCCCCTTCTCCTCCTGCCTTCAATCTTTCCCAGCATCAGAGTCTTTTCAAATGAGTCAGCTCTTCCCATCAGGTAGTGGGATATCTTAGACTGCAAATATGTAAAAGGTCAATGTCAGTTTATGTAGAAAGTGGCTTAGAGTTGAAATTCTCTAATGAGTCAGCTCTTCACAACAGGTGACCAAAGTATTGGAACTTTAGCTTCAGCATCAGTCCTTCCAATAAATATTCAAGGTTGATTTCCTTTAGGATTGACTGGTTTGATCCCTTTTCAGTCCAAGGGACTCTCAAGAGTCTTCTCCAACACCAGAAAATATGTACAATGTTATGAACTTTGTCCATAATTCTTTAGGCACTGTCTACCAGTTCTAATCCCTTGAACTTGTTACCTCCACTGTATAATCATATAGGGAGGGAAAGGGAATTTGATTTAGGTCATACTTGAGTGGCCTAGTGGTTTTCTCTACTTTCTTCAATTTAAGCCTGAATTTTGCAATAATAAGCTCATAATCTGAGCCACAGTCAGCTCCAGGTTTTGTTTTTACTGCCTTATTTAGAGCTTCTCCATCTTTGGCTACAAAGTCAGGATGGAGGGGCAAAAAAATAGGAGCGTGCCCTTCCCTTTAAAGAGACCAGATAAATTCCTTATATGACTTCTCCTCTTGGCCAGAACTCAGTCATGTGGCCATAGCTACCAGAAAGACACAGCGATAGTCTTTTAAGATGGAAGACATTGTCAATTGACTATGCTCCCTTATAAAATTTGAAAGAAAAAAAAAAAAAAGATGGAGGGCAGAGTAGCCAGCCAACAAATTAGGGTTCTTACTTAGGGATAAGAGGAACCTAGATATTGGGAGAAATCATAATACATGGGCCTTGTTCATTCTTCTAAGTGCTGAGGCAGTAGGTTTGGGTTGAAACTGGGCCTTCTTTTATTTATTGATTTACTGATTTATTTAGCTGCACTGGGTCTTAGTTGTAGCATGCAGAATCTTCCATTTTCCCAGGAACATATAGGTTCTTTAGTTGCAGCCTGTGGGATCTAGTTCCCTGAACAGGTATCGAACCCCAGCCCCCTTCATTAGGAGCATGGAGTCTTAGCCGCTGGACTACCAGAGAGGTCCCTGAAACTGGGCCTTCTGATTAAAAACCAAACCAACCCTATAGCTGCTCCATGTGTACTCTTCATGATGGAGAATCTCAACTCTAAGCCCCCAACCCCTTTTTTGGTTTCTATGACTACTCAAACCATTCTTTTAAAACTTTTGTGTACCATCTTATGGGTTTTCTTGATGGGTTGGGCAGTGAAGAGTCTTCCTGCAATGCAGGGGAACAGGGTTTGATCGCTATGTTGGGGAGATCCCCTAGAGAAAGGAGTGGCTTCCCACTCCTGTATTCTTGTCTGGAGAATTCCAGGGACAGAAGAGCCTGGTGGGCTAAAAATCCTAGTTGAGTGTTGTGTGAATACATAATGAAACTCTTCAGCTAATGTAGGATTCATCTTGTGTAGAACTAGCTGAGCTCTATGTAGTCAAACTGGGACAGTTATCATTGAGCAGTGTACTCCTTGAAGATGATTTACCTGTGTGACATTTTTATCTTCATCCTTCATAAAAGCAAATGCAATAGCTGCTTCCTAATTATCAGGAACTCTTTCCTCATGTTTTTTCACTGACCCCAAATGAAAGGAGATCACATGGAGAGAGAAATCAGGTGGACTTGCAGTCCCAATTTCGTGCAGGAATAAACCTCAGGCATATTGATAAGTAGTGAATGAAGAAGATCTTACCCTCTGCTCAAATGAAAATAGCAACAATTTTGTATTTCAAAAAATTCCTTTGAAAAATCTTTCAAATTTAGAAAGCCTCCATAAGTAAGAAAAATACTTTCATAGGAAACACAGATAAATTTCTATAACTGCAAACAACTTTCTCCCAGTCCTGCGCTAGTGCTTTTTGTCATTTGACTTGACAGGATACCACATATACAAATTTGAAATAAAGCAAATGAAAAATAAATTATAGCAGTTTATCATTTCTTCTGTTAGTGTTTATGCTATGCATAAAAATTTTATAGAACTCAAATTGATAGTCAATCCCAATTCGTGGTTTTGGATTGATCAAATATACTTTATGAAATGTTCAACACATAACATACTCTCCGAATTGTCTCACATTTATCATGTACTCATGCAATATTCAAAGGAAATATAAATAAGCACTATGAGTTCATGTTTACAGAACAGAATAACAATATACCAAAGAATAGACCAGTTCACATATTCATATTTGTATGTCACATACTTTAAAAATATATAACAAAAATCTGTGTTTAAAAAATATAAAAAATTTGAAGTTAACAATAAGAGAGATTTGGTAGTTTTATTGAGTTTGTAAGAACACTTTTGATGATTAACTAGAGAGATTTGAAGGACTTAAAAATGCCATTTTAATTAAAAAAAACTTTTTATTTTGTATTGAGCTATAGCTGGTTAATAATGTTGTGATAATTTCAGATGGACAGCAAAGGGACTCAGCCATGCATATATACGTGTCCATTCTCCCCCAGTAATCTCTCTTCTCATCCAGGCCACCACATAACACTGAGGAGAGCTCCATGTGCTATACAGTAGGTCCTTGTTAGTCATTCACTTTAAATATAGCAGTGTGTACATGTCCATCCCAAACTCTCTGTCTCTTTCCCGCATCCTTCCCCCATGCCCTGCAACCATAGATTTGTCCTGAGTCTATGAGTCTGTTGCTGTTTTGTAAGTCCATTTGTATCATTTTTTTAGGTTCCATATATAAGGGATGTCATAATGATATTTCTCCTTCTCTGCCTGACTTACTTCACTCAGTATGACCTTCCCTAGGTACATCCAGGTTGCTGCAAATGGCAGCATCTCATTCTTTTTAATGGCTGAGTAATATTCCGTTGTATATATGTATCACATCTTCTTTATCCACTCCTCTGTTGATGGGCATTTTGATTGCTTCCATGTTCCGATTATTGTAAATAGTGGTTCCATGAGTACCAGGGTGCATGTATCCTCTTGAACCATGTTTTTCTCTGGATATATGCCCAGGAGTGGCATTGCAGGGCCAGGTGGTAGCTCTATTTTTAGCTTTTTCATTTTCCCATACTGTTCTTTATAGTGGCTGTAGCAATAAACCTTCCCATCAGCAGTGTAGGAGTGGTCCCTTCTCTATACCCTCTGCAGCATTTATTGTTTGTGGATTTTTGTTGATGATAACCATTTGACTGCTGTGAGGTGGTATCTCATTGTCGTTGTGGTTTGCATTTCTGTAACTGGGCTTCCCCAGTGGCTCAATGGTAAAAGGTCCACCGTAAATGCAGGAGTTGCAGGTTTGATCCCTGGGTTGGGACGATCCCCTGGAGAAGGAAACGGCCACCACTTCAGTATTCTCGCCTGGAAAGTCCCATGAACCAAGGAGCCTGGCGGCCTGCAGTCCATGGCGTCAAAAAAGAGTTGGGTACAACTTAGCGACCAAACAACAACAATAATTAGTGATTCAACATTGTCTTTTTCATGACTGTTATTTACTAAAATGAAAGAAAGTAAAATGAGAATATCACCAGAGAAAAGCATGTTGTACCAAGTATGGAGGAAGTGAGGTCCACTCTTCAAGAATCCTCTCCCAATAAAATCACAAAGAATGGGCTTAATTCCTTCAGCAATGAGTTGTGATAACACGTGTGAAATGAGGTCTACAGAAAGTTCATTAGAGACTCAATGCTTAAGATTTCTGTTGGGTTGTTCAACTGACATTCCCCATCTGGCATGTACCAAAATTCCAGACTCCCAGAAGGAAAGCAGGTATACCGCATAAATGGCATTGTTTGTAAACACAATGCAGGTATAGTGAGCCACTCTTATCTGTTAGGGAGTGGTGGGGACATTTCTGAAATCCACATTCCCAGATGCCAGCCAGGAGCCAATCTTGAAAGCAGGCTTTCTTAAGGATGTCAGCCTTAGCTCTGCTATGTTAACTCTTTTCTGCACAATAGTTAAAAGCACAAGTTTTATAATCAGATGATCCTGGGCTCATATCCACATCCTACCATGAATATTGATGTTGACCTTGAAAAAGTAATCCGAACACTGCACATCTCAGTTTTATCAACTGTTAATAGCTTTAATTAGGCAATTAGTTATTTAGGCCATGAAAATCATATGCAGTAATGCATGTAGAATTCTCAGCATGTTTCCTACAAAGAGTAATAATTTGATAAATGTTGATGAATAATAATAGTACCCTGGGTCAGGAAGATCCCCTGGAGGAGGGAATGGCTACCCACTCCGGTATTCTTGCCTGGAGAATTCCATGGACAGAGGAGCCTGGTGGACTACAGTCTGTGGGGTCTCAGAATCAGACACAAAGGAGCGAGTAACACTGCTATTACCATATGGCGGTTACCTTAGGACAGGTTGTATGAAGACTCAAGCCAATCAAATGGACAGCAATTGTTTTGTTCACATGTGTGTTACCAACTCTAAGTGCAACAGGAATTCTAAGAATAGGCAAATGCTGTAAGAACCCACAAAAACTTCCTTGCTAGAATTAATATTCTTTTGCTGAGCGTTATGGAGCCTCAACCATAAAAGACAGAAGTAGCTTTTAGAAGACAAAGAGGTAGCTGAACAATGGGGATGATATTTTGATCCTTACTCTGCTCTCTGATGAAGTCCTGCTTTACAACTTCATAGCTGGCATGAAAGTGGCCATTGTATGTGACGCTAAAAATTCGGAGATAGATTGGAAAGCTGGATCAGAAGATAAGTGGCTAGATGAGTCTGATTTAGTATAATCTGATATTTTTGTGTATGTTTTTGGGAAAAAGATATTATTATTCTTGCATACTATTTCTTTTAACTGCTTGACAAATAGAATAAAGCATTCTGATGAGCAATACCTTTGCTCTACCAAGATATAGACTCAGATATAACTCTCTCAGCAGGTAGATTTTATTTTTTTGACATAACTAGTGATTAAGAACTATGATTATTTAAAAAACACATGCTGAGTAAAAGCTTTCGGCATGATTGAATTAATAAATGAGTGGATGAATGTACTCAGAATATAATTAGGCCTAAGATTCCTCAACAAGGGACACCTGTGAAACAAGTTCATGTTTAACAAAAATCATGTATAATCAGAATTTATTTTCTTGAAACTTTTTTCTTGTTATTGTAATAAACCAAGTTGCTTATAAGGTTGGAGAGAGATGTTGGATGGTATTGTGTTTTTACATCTAATGTTAGAGGTCTCCTTATGCTAAAGTTAAGCATGTAGAGATACCTTATAAAATAAGCATATTTTATTCCATATCATAATTTTAATTTTCTGTCCATAAACATTACAAAATAAAATAATTTATGACATATTATAAGCATTTACTATTGAGAGATATGGAATGTTGATTATTTCTAAGTAAATCACTTATAAAATATATCTTTTTGTGCTAGAAAAAATTATAATTGTGTGAGCATATTTTTTACAGGATATCATTTAACTAAGGTGTATAATTTAAAGTTATTTGTTAAAATTAGAACTCTCATTGCATCTTAATGAATGCTACTATAGAATTTATCAAATCCTGCCCCGCAAAATAGTGCTGACACTTCTAAATATTTTCTTTAGTGGTTACCTTTAATCAGTCACAGTAATAGGAAATACTCTTTATATGGTTATCCCCCTCTATAAATATAATTATTTCCCATATGTTGAAAATAAGGTTTTGATTCATAGATTGTTTTCAAATTTAAATTTATACTATTTAGGCAAACATATTTATAAAACATAGTAATTAATTAGCCCATTTCTTAGTTATCCAGGCATCACATATAAAACAGAATATGTAATATCAGTGAAACTGGGAAGAAATCATTGTTATTAGTCCAAGTATTGATAAGTGCCTCTGATAATCTAGTATCTATCAAAGCATCCATCACAGTTCTTAAAATAACTTGTTGATTATTTCTTCCTCTGGAACATAATGCATGAAGATTATAGTTGTGTTTTGCTACTTTATCTTTGGTGTCTGTCAAGTGACTTTATATTAAGAACTCAAGAAATGCTGCACTGAACTGATCTGAGTTGAATTGAACTGAATTGATTATTTAAAAAAAGGAATCCACACCTAAATTCAGTAATTAATCAAGTTAATTGATTCTGACTCTCCCCTTCTCATAAAGGCTATTTGAATTTAACTGTATGCTTTTACTTAAAGCATTCATTTCCTAACCACTATGTATGTTATAATAAATAATTATATTTTGTATATTATATAAAATTTCTTCAGATGAGTTTTTCCATATTAGGGACAGAATTCTATTCTTTTCACATTATCTTGTACAATTTTCAATGATTTTTTTCCCCTCCAACCCTGTTAATCTTATTGTTGTTGTTGTTTAGTCGCTAAGTCACGTCCAACTCTTTTGCAACCCCATGCACTGTAGCCCACCAGGCTTCTCTGTCCGTGAGATTTCCTAGGCAAGAATTCTGGAGTGGGTAACCATTTCCTTCTGCAGGAAATCTTCCCAACCCAGGGACTGAATCCAATTCAGGAGTCTGCATTGTAGGCAGATTCTTTACTGCTGAGCCAGCAGGGGAGCCCATTGATCTTATAGAGCTATCTTATATACGGCCTTTTTTAGTTTTATTTTGTTTGGTATTAAACGCAAAATGTGGTATTCTGTTTTTGAGTTCTTTTTATAAAATCTTGTGTTATTACCAATATCCTTTCAAAAGATATTGTGGAGTAATATTTAATACTATTTGGGCATGAGTATTTATATTTAGGCATAAGAATAAAAATACTGAGTATAGCTATGTGATAGAGTGACTAAGATGGGGGTGTGTGTATGTTAGTTGCTTCGTCATATCTGACTCCGTGCAACCCCATAGACTGTAGCCCACCAGGCCCCTCTGCCCATGAGATTCTCCAAGCATGAACACTGGAGTGGGTTCCCATTTCCCTCTCCAAAAGGAACTATAGAAAGAAAGAAAGTGAAGTCGCTCAGTCGTGTCCGACTCGTTGCGACCCCGTGGACTGTAGCTTCCCAGGCTCCTCTGTCCATGGGATTTTCAGCTAAGGCTCTATTGATAATTGAATCGCAGTGTGTTTTAAATACCATCCGTATAGAAGTTCTCAAATGTCATGTAACTTTTTAAAGTTTTAGTGTTAACTAAAAATCATGTAGTTTTTTCTAGGCTAAATATTGGGCTGAGAATTCTGATTTAATATAATGTTTTCCTCATAATAGAACAATTAGTTTCAGATGAAATATAACTTTAAGCTAAAAAGAAATGTCAAAGCAAGTGATTTACATTTGGACAGGTCTTATAAAGAGGTATAGACTGTCACTGAATCTAAGATTGTTAAGTTGCAACACTATTTTATAAAGCACCACTAAAAAAGAAATTCTGCACATTAAAGTAAGACCCAACTCTTCTAATATTTAGAATTTTTATTTCCAAAATAGTTTTTTAAACATAAACATAAATTATTTTAATCATTTTGGTCACTGCTGAATATTTTATATGCACACAGACACATACACATACATTAGAAAATGTACATAAAATACATTGCATGAGGCATTCCTAAAACATCATCCTATTCAGTATCTAGCTCTTCAAAACTGATTTTTGAGTCAGAGTGTTCGATGTGCCTGTTTCCCACATCCTTTTTGGTGAGGTGCCTGTCTTAACAGAGAGCCCTCCGTTTTCTCTGGCTGTTCCATCTACACTGCTGCACCCATTCTAAAAGTTTTGATGGTGGTACTTCCTTGACATTACCAGAAAGTTTCAGCAGAAGCTTTTTCAGACAACAGTAGGATTCATATTACTTTTTCAAATGGTCTTATTGAAATGTATGGGAATCGTCATTGTCTAACCAAGCCATAGAAATAATAACCTAATAATTCCAATTGAGCTATTTCAAATCCTAAAAAATAAATGCTGTTAAAGTGCTGCAATCTATATGCCAACAAATTTGGAAAATGCAGCAGTGGCCACAAGACTAGAAAATGTCAGTTTTCATTCCAATCACAAAGAAAGGCAATGCCAAGGAATGTTCAAAGTACCGCACAATTGCACTCATCTCACACGCTAGCAAAGTAATGCTCAAAATTCTCCAAGCCAGTCTTTAACAGTACATGAACCATGAACTTCCAGATGTTCAATCTGGATTTAGAAAAAGCAGAGGAACCAGAGATCAGATTGCCAACATTCGTTGGATCACCAAAACAGAAAGAGAATTCCAGAAAAACATCTACTTTGGCTTTATTGACTATGCCAAAGCCTTTGACTGTGTAGATCACAATAAACTGTGGAAAATTCAAGAGATGGGGATACCAGACCACATTACCTGCCTCCTGAGAAATCTGTATGCAGGTCAAGAAGCAACAGTTAGAACGGGATATGGAACAACAGACTGGTTCCATATTGGGAAAGGAGTATGTCAAGGCTGTATGTTGTCACCCTCCTTATTTAACTTATATGCAGAGTACATCATGCGAAATGCTGGGCTGGATGAAGCACAAGCTGGAATCAAGATTGCCGGGAGAAATATCACTAACCTCAGATATGCAGATGACACCACCCTTATGGCAGAAAGTGAAGAGGAACTAAAGAGCCTCTCCATGAAAGTGGAAGAAGAGAGTGAAAAAGTTGGCTTAAAACTCAACATTCAAAAAACTAAGATCATGGCATCTGGTCCCATCACTTCATGGCAAATAGATGGAGAACAATGGAAACAATGACAGACTTTATTTTCTTGGGCTCCAGAATCACTGCAGATGGTGACTGCAGCCATGAAATTAAAAGACAGTTACTCCTCGGAAGAAAAGCTATGACAAACCTAGATAGTATATTAAAAAGCAGAGACATTACTTTGTTAACAAAGGTCCATATAGTCAAAGCTATGTTTTTCCAGTAGTCATGTATTGATGTGAGAGTTGGACCATAAAGAAAGCTGAGTGCTGAAGAATTAATGCTTTTGAACTGTGGTGTTGGACAAGACTCTTGAGAGTCCCTTGGACTGCAAGGAGACCAAATCAGTCGATCGTAAAGGAGATCAGTCCTGAATATTCATTGGAAGGACTGATGCTGAAGCTAAAACTCCAATACTTCGGCTACCTGATGCGAATAATTGACTCATTTGAAACCCTAATGCTGGGAAAGATTGAAGGTGAGAGAAGGGGATGACAGAGGATGAGATGGTTGGATGGCATCACTGACTCGATGGCCATGAGTTTGAGTAAGCTCCAGGAGTTGGTCCATCCAGAGATGGACAGGGAAGCCTGGCATGCTGCGGTCCATGGGGTCACAAAGAGTCTGACATGACTGAGTGACCAAACTGAAATGAATTCAAACATACCTAAGGCATGGCAGCAACATTACTACGCTTGGTGGCCCCCTGATGAACAGGGATTGTTAAGAGACTCTCAGTATGAGAATACTCATTTCTAATATAATAAGATATGTAAACAGTTGGGGTCTTAAAATAAAAAAAAATATGGTATTAAAAAGTCACAGTGAGGTATAATAAAAATAAAAAAAAGTCAGCTTCAATTAAGGGCATATATATGTGTGCCCAAACATGCATTATTCCAGAAAATAAAATTCTAACATAGATAATTTACATAATCCTTAAATTTTTATTAAATAAATTTATCTGCATTTACTAAGGTATTTAGGGCTTCCCCAGTGGCTCAGCATTAAAGAATCTGCCTGCCAATACAGGAGACCTGGGTTTGACCCCTGGGTCAGAAAAATCCCCTGGAGAAGGAAATGGCACTTCTCGCCAACATTCTTGCTTGAGAAATCCCATGGACAGTGGAGCCTGGGGTGCTGCAGTCTACGGGGGATGCAAAGGGGTCAGATATGACTTAGAGATGAGCAACAACAAGCCTAGCTATGTCTGATTAGAAAGCTTTTCTGTCAGAAGTTGAATTATTACGGTCCTACCAAACTTGATATTACACAATTCTAATTTATTATTTTATGTGCTTGTAGATATATGGGTAAGATAACCAGTCAAATGGATTAGAAAGCATTGAAAAGTTTTCATGTTGTTCTGCATGAACTAATCCTTTCCTTTGATCATTAAAATGTGCTTTCTCAACTTTCAAAATTAACAAACGTTATAAATAAGTAAAGAACCCAGCCACTGAATATTTCTTAACTTCTTCTCTACCTCAGGTCCCATAAGTAGCGTTTTGGTGAATAAATACGGTAGCCGGCCAGTGGTGATGTTAGGAGGTTTGTTGTGCTGTTTGGGAATGGTCTCGGCCTCTTACAGTACCAACGTAATAGAGCTTTACCTCACAATGGGATTCATTTGCGGTAAGTGAAGATTTGTTTTCAGCTTATTTTCTTCTTAACAATTCTACTGTTTGCAAAGTTCTGTCAGAAGCATGAGCAACAGAACATTCTTATTTTCTTTGATTTTCTTTTTTTATATCAGATGCTGTATACTTTAAAGGATTGTCATCTGGTATATTAAACTCCTGGCTATAGGCTGACCAATCAAACTAATTTCAAGAATTGGAAAAAGCAAGTTATCAGACATGTTATGTGCTATGATATAAATGTCAAAAAGAAAACTTCTTTGGTTTGTTTGTACTGTTTCAACATTTAATCTTCAGGCCGTGAAGGTGATATTGTGGACATAGACTCTCTGGCATATAAATAGCTTCATTAAAAAAAAAATTGCTTTCATTACTTATTACTATCAGTGTCTGACTGATCACTCATAATAGGTTAAAAATGGTGTCAAAAAGATGTTTCCTGGATTCACTGATTTAGCTTTAACAATAAAATTGTTGCCTGTGTTCTGATTAGTGGTGGAGCTCTGCATGAGCCTCCCTGCCTTTTCTTACTAAAGGATTCTCTTTAAAAGCTTTGAAAGACATATTTGCCACTAAACACAAATATTTTAAAATGAGTTCCTGTCATTAGGTTATAGTTGTTTCTTAAGCATTTCTGTAGTTTCTAGTTGACCTGAATATGCAAATTTGGAAAATATGATATTTATTAATTTCAACAGCAAATTGCTTGACACAAATTTACACTCAAAGTTTTAGAAAAATTAGACTTCAATATATAAAGAAATTTAATTATTTCCTTTTGCTCACAGATAAAAAGGTAAATATATATTTTTTTGACTTTAGGTCAGTCTGACCTTGCGTTAATCTGATTGAAAAATGAGATGTATTAAAGCCTACAGTGAGAGTGATGTTAAAATTTACTCTTTAAAATCTATGGACAGCTCTTCTTTTTTGACTTTATAAGACATTTTTGACATTTTAAATGAGAATCTTCTTATGTCTAAGAATTGTCATGGTGGAGAAAATACCGTTTCCTTTGTGAAGAAATACTAGGTACAGCTGACCTTGAACAACATGGACTTGTACTACGGGGGTTTACTCTACTATCCAGTCCATGGTTGGTTGAATCCTAAGGCGAGCTGGCTATAAATGATACATAGATTTTCAGCTGTGTAGAGGGTGAGCCTTAAACCCCACATTGTTCAAGATTCAGCCATATTTCATTTGGCCATAGAATTCAGGCTGGGCCCACAAAGTCATGTATTAGGAAAAAGATGGTTTTGATGTTACTGTATCATAAATATCAATTGTATTTTATGTTATTCTAACTTCAGTTCCATTTATTTGAGTCTTAAAGGCCCTGGTGCTTCTAGTCAACCACTAAAAATAACTATAAGATATTTATCTTGTCATTATCAGCCAATACTTCTTTGTATTTGAAATCATTCAGGTCTAGCTTTTAAACCTAACTCAGCACATATTAGCTGTGTGATCGTGGATAAATACCCCTCCTTATGCCTCCGTCTCTTTGTCTTTAAAATGGAAAAATGATAGCTCTTTCCTTTCGGAGAAAAAGGAAATATGTAGGATGAACCATATATTCATTTGTAAAAATGAACCATATGTTCATTTGAACCATATATTCAATGAACTATATATTCATTCATTTGTAAAAAAAAATGAATATATGATACTTTATAGAGTATCCAGCATTTTGTCACTTTTAAATAAATACTAGCATGTAATAATCATCATCACAGCATCATTATATATCATCTTGGCGCTGTAGACCTCACTTGATTTTAGCAAAACCTTTTTTTGTTCTTGTTGAGGGAACTGGATTTTAAGAAGTCTAAGTATTTTGCCCAGTAGCACACATAGGTAAGTAGTTGAGGCAGACTTAGATCTTTCATTTCAAATGCCATGCTCCTTTTACGATGCCGGGTAGGAAATAGATGAGCACGAACTCCTAAGGAGAACTTGCATTAACACTTGAAAGCAAAATTCCAGGTGACAAAATGGGGACAAGGGAGGAAGAAGGAATAATGTAAAGAAATTTGAACCTCAAAACACAATTCCTGGGGATTTGAGTTCTTCCTCTTACAAGCTGCTGACAATAGTTTCATTACTTAGACATTGGATCTATTGATAATTACCCTCATTTTGCATATCTCACAAGTATGGCTGAGGTAGAATCAGAGAACATACTACCCTGTCATTCTCCAAAGCTGATTACTGGTTCCTTCATATCAGTGTTTCGGAATACAGTTCAGTTCAGTTCAGTTCAGTTGCTCAGTCCTGTCTGACTCTTTGCAACCCCATGAGCTGCAGGCCTCCCTGTCCATCTCCAACTCCTAGAGTCTACCAAAACTCATGTGCATTGAGTCGGTGATGCCATCCAACCATCTCATCCTCTGTCGTCCCCTTCTCCTCCGCCCCCAATCCCTCCCAGCATCAGGGTCTTTTCCAATGAGTCAGCTCTTCACATCTGGTGGCCAAAGTACTGGAGTTTCAGCTTCAGCATCAGTCCTTGCAATGAACACCCGGGACTGATTTCCTTTAGGATGGACTGGTTGGATCTCTTTGCAGTCCAAGGGACTCTCAAGAGTCTTCTCCAACACCACAGTTCAAAAGCATCAATTCTTTGCTGCTCAGCTTTCTTCACAGTCCAACTCTCACATCCATACGTAACCACTGGAATAACCATAGCCTTGACTAGACAGACCTTTGTTGACAAAGTAATGTCTCTGCTTTTTAATATGCTGTCTAGGTTGGTCATCACTTTCTTTCCAAGGAGTAAGCGTCCTTTAATTTCATTGCTGCAATCACCATCTGCAGTGATTTTGGAGCCCCAAAAAATAAAATCAGCCATTGTTTCCACTGTTTCCCCATCTATTTGCCATGAAGTGACAGGACCAGATGCCATGATCTTAGTTTACTGAATGTTGAGCTTTAAGCCAGCTTTTTCACTCTCCTCTTTCACTTTCATCAAGAGGCTTTTTAGTTCCTCTTCACTTTCTGCCATAAGGGTGGTGTCATCTGCATATCTGAGGTTATTGATATTTCTCCCAGCAATCTTGATTCCAGCTTGTGCTTCCTCCAGCCCAGCGTTTCTCATGATGTACTCTGCATAGAAGTTAAATAAGCAGGGTGACATTATACAGCCTTGGTGTATTCCTTTTCCTATTTGGAAGCAGTCTGTTGTTCCATGTCCAGTTCTAACTGTTGCTTCCTGACCTGCATACAGGTTTCTCAAGAGCCAGGTTAGGTGGTCTGGTATTCCCATCTCTTTCAGAATTTTCCACAGTTTATTGTGATCCACACAGTCAAAGGCTTTGGCATAGTCAATAAAGCAGCAATAGATGTTTTTCTGGAACTCTCTTGCTTTTTCTATGATCCAGCGGATGTTGGAAATTTGATCTTTGGTTCCTCTGTCTTTTCTAAAACCAACTTGAACATCTGGAAGTTCATGGTTCACGTATTGCAGAAGCCTGGCTTGGAGAATTTTGAGCATTACTTTACTAGCGTGTGAGATGAGTGCAACTGTGTGTTATTTTGAGCATTCTTTGGCATTGCCTTTCTTTGGGATTGGAATGAAAACTGACCTTTTCCAGTCCTGTGGCCACTGCTGAGTTTTCCAAATTTGCTGACATATTGAACAGCACTTTCACAGCATCATCTTTTAGGATTTGAAATAGCTCAACTGGAATTCCATCACCTCCACTAGCTTTGTTCGTAGTGAGTCTTCCTAAGTCTCACTTGAATTCACAATCCATGGTGTCTGGCTCTAGGTGAGTGATCACACCATCGTGATCATCTGGGTCGTGAAGATCTTTTTTGTACAGTTCTTCTGTGTATTCTTGCCACCTCTTTTTAATATCTTCTGCTTCTGTTAGGTCCATGCCATTTCTGTCCTTTATTGAGCCCATCTTTGCATGACATGTTCCCTTGGTATCTCTGTCTTGAAGAGATTTGTAGTCTTTCCCATTCTATTCCTTTCCTCTATTTCTTTGCATTGATCACTGAGGAAGGCTTTCTTATGTCTCCTTGCTAATCTTTGGAATCTGCTTTCAAATAGGTATATCTTTCCTTTTCTCCTTTGCTTTTCACTTCTCTTATTTTTTCAGCTATTTATGAGGCCTCCTCAGACAACCATTTGTAAGGCCTCCTCAGACAACCATTTTGCTTTTTTGCATTTCTTTTTCTTGGAGATGGTCTTGATCCCTGCCTCCTGTTCAGTGTCATGAACCTTCATCCATAGTTCATCAGGCACTCGGTCTATCAGATCTAGTCCCTTAAATCTATTTGTCACTTCCACTGTATAATCATAAGGGATTTGATTTAGGTCATACCTCAATAGTCTAGTGGTTTTCCTTTCTCCAATTTAAGTCTGAATATGGCAATAAGGAATTCATGATCTGAGCCACAGTCAGCTGCTGGTCTTGTTTTTGCTGACTGTATAGAGCTTCTCCATCTTTGGCTGCAAAGAGTATAATCATTCTGAATACTATTACAAATATTAAATACAAATATTTGTATTAGAGGTTTGCATTAAGTGTTTATACTCAGAACCCAGTGTCCTGAAATCTAAATACTTAACCAATTTGCAATACTGTCTCAAATTTGCATAAATCGGTCAATGCCAAAGAATTCCTGCTTCTGTAGATCCTAAATAATACAGAATCATGTATAGGCTAAAGGGGAAAGAGAGGTAGTTTGTATAAATCACTTGTATTTACTTTTTAAACAAGCATTCATTTCTGTTGCCAAATAATACCTTGATGAGCTATAAGAAGTAATTCATTTCTCAAAAGCAAAACTCAACTCTGTCAAGGTGTCCCTAGACAGCAGAAACATTTGATCCATATAAACAATCAGCTTAAAATTATTTTTTAGTTAATACACATTCACCCCTATAGTCATAAAATGTGGAATATGAGGGATGAAGAACATGAAATTAATGGCATGAATTGATTACTCTTTTTTTATTATTTGCATAGCTTTGAAAGAAATACCTAGAGGAGATCTAGGATTATTTATAAATGACAGCCTTTTAAATCTGTTGTCTATTCTGTACTGTAAAGAAAGTATTCATGTTTTAAACACAGTCTTGCCCTCAAGGAAGATATCTATTCTCTGCATGTGTATATAATGAGAGAGATTAGGGCGATTAATTTATTTGTGGAATTAAGTGATTATAACTAAGAACCAATGAACTGTGTTCCAATTTCAACCTATTTTCTGATTGTTGCAACATTAGAAGCTCTTGGTTTTATTTTTGTGTTTTAAAAGGAAAGGATTATGAAACAGTCATGCATCTCAGACGTCTAGTTATGAGACCCTCTTTGTTTTTGTGCCATCTTATTGATCATATGTAATTTTTTTAATTTTTAATTTTTTTATTTACTGTGGGCTGTTGCCTTTTCATTCTGCCATCTCCACTTGAATGTGCATTTTGACAAGTGATTTCTTTTGTGAGTGACATAATGCATTTTTTTCTTCCTTTTGTTTTGTTCTCTTTAGGTTTAGGTCTAGCCTTCAACCTGCAACCTGCCTTAACAATCGTTGGCAAATACTTCTACAAGAAACGACCTGTAGCGAATGGGCTTGCAATGGCAGGAAGTCCTGTTTTCCTAAGTACCTTGGCCCCTTTCAATCAGTTCCTCTTTAATACTTACGGCTGGAAGGGAAGCTTCATGATTCTGGGAGGCTTGCTGTTGAACTGCTGTGTGGCTGGGTCCCTTATGAGACCTGTTGAACCCAAAGCAAGTACTGAGTCTAAAAATAAGATTGGTGTAAGAGAAACTGATTCCAGTATGAAAAAAAGACAAAAAAAGTTATCAGTTTGGGAAAAAATTAATAAGTATTTAGATTTCTCCCTTTTTAAGCATAGGGGATTTCTGATATACTTATCTGGAAATGTCATTATGTTTCTGGGATTCTTCGCCCCCGTTATATTCTTGGCTCCATATGCTAAAGACAAAGGAATCGATGAGTATTCTGCAGCTTTCTTGCTCTCTGTTATGGCTTTTGTTGATATGTTTGCCAGACCTTCTGTAGGACTTATTGCCAATTCCAAATTAATCCGACCCCGAATCCAGTACTTCTTCAGTTTTGCAGTGATGTTCACTGGAATCTGTCATCTCTTATGCCCATTGGCTGAGGACTACACAAGCCTGGTGGTGTATGCTGTATTTTTTGGCCTTGGATTTGGGAGTGTTAGCAGTGTCCTCTTTGAGACTCTCATGGACCTTGTTGGCGCTCAAAGATTTTCCAGTGCTGTGGGACTCGTCACAGTTGTGGAGTGCTGTCCTGTCCTCCTTGGGCCTCCTCTTGCTGGTAAGAATATTTATCAACAAAGAAAGCAAATAGCATAAAATTAATATCCATTAGCTGAGACTTTCTTTGTAGTGTAAAATGTGGTTTGTAATAATAGATACTAATACCCTAAAAGACTGTAGATGTGTTAACTTTAGCCTTATTATGTATTTTTAATTTCCTAACTAGTCTATTTTAGACAAAAATTTCATTTATAGCCTGGTATTATGAACTTGAGAATTTAAATTAGACTGATACTTAGCATGATTTGCAGATTTTTACCTATATTAACTTGTAATGTTAAAAATATATCATAAAAATAAAATACCACTTTATCATTGGTAAACAGATTTCTCTTGTTTTTTTAAAATAAGTCAAAAATTTAAAGTAATGCTCTCAAAAGGTTAAGATGTGTTTTCCTATTGGAGTATACTGGTTATATTAATATAGAACTTGTTATATGCTTAAGGAAGGAATACATTTATAATATCACTGGTTGGAATGTATCAATAGGAACGCAAGAATGAAGAGAAGTTCATTCAAAGTCATTTTCTTGATCAGATACTTATATCCCATATTTGTAACCTTTATCTTTAGATTTTAAGATCTAAAGTACTATCAGAGATGACTATAAAAGTATCTGTGCTAAAAAAATAAAGTATCTGTGCTAAATTATCTAGTAAAGAGGCTGAGTAAAGACACATGTGTACATTTATTAACGAAGTGGAGACTTCTTTTAGTCTTAGACTTACATGTAATAAATAGTAAATATTTTTTGTTGGCCTGTCCTTTCTATTAATCACTGTATAGCATTGCTTTCATTAATGCTAAATGTAGGTATTTACTTAGACCTCTTGGCCTGCCCCTAATTGTCACAGTAACTGCCAGGTCAAGCATGAATTTTTTTCTTGTATATAAAATCAGTGTTTAAGCTCTTCCTACATGACATAAAGGAATCATTTTGAAAGTGGGAAAATTCATGTTTAATTTGTTACCCTTAAGGCACCACTGACATTTACTTTTTGCTTTTTCACTTGGTCAGGAATGAGTGGTGTAGTTGTTGACTTTTTCCTGTCCACCAGGGCTATCATCTGGAGATGCCTAGGGTAGTATATCTCTCGACATAGACATGCCACGTCACACCAAAACAGTTTTCAAAGTGAATGAAGCCAGTAGGTCTTATTCATTTTGGTCAATATATGTTATTATAAAACAAGTACAGTTGGCCTATCTTTTCATACAGAATTAATTTTACCAAATGGGTTTTAGAAATCTATTCATTAGCAATAAAATCTTAGTATCAACAGAGAAAATTATATCTTACAAGCCATAGTAGGATGAAAAAGTATCAAGTGAGGTCAGTTGACACAGTGGATGGGTGCTATGGAAACGGATGAATCTGATTTGCCACTCCTACCTGTGACTGAGATCTGTTTTAATACTTGCATCAATTTCAGTATCCCTGAGAGCTAATTGTGTTAATATCGCCAAACTGCTGCCCCAGTGGTGTCAGTGGCAGTAATTGATTTGGGGCTCATTTTTAGAGGTATCAGATTATATAGCCATAAAATAGTATCCATTTTTTCCATCCTGTTTTTGCCTCCTGATAGTCCTTGGTGTTTAGACTGTCTTCTCTGGAGCATACCATCACTACCAGCATAGTGTCTGCAGCATAGTAGATACTCAGCAAATACTTCTGAGTGAATGGGTGCTGCTGCGGTTACTTCCTATTGGTTGCCACTGCTGCTGCTGCCTTGAAAGTGCACCAGTGATGGTAGAACAATAGTAAAACAGGGGGAGCATGATTTTCATTTTTTTTCAGCTTGAACTTCCACTGCTACATCCAGAAAGAGCAGGAACTTTAATTCTGGAAATTATATCCGATTTCTTGATGATGCTAAAAATTACCAAAACATTCAGAAAGTACGTTTATTTGGCAGTCCAAAATGATACTAATTCTAATGGGACAAAAGACCTAATTTTCTGTATTTGGAGTGTACTAATCATTGCATGAATAGAAATGTTTGACTAAAGTTCAAATGGAAAATTAAATTACAGAATTTGGTTTTGTTTATGTATATATCATACTTACTCAAATAAGTCCATCCTATCATTTATCTAAATAATACAGGGAACTTTGTTGACATAGATACGTTTCACAAATAACAAAATTTAACGCTGAACCACTAACTAGATTCTAACTAGATTGAGCCACTAACTAGATTCTAGCATAAGCTGGAAGCAAGATTGCCGGGAGAAATATCAACCTCAGACGTGCAGATAACACCACCTTTATGGCAGAAAGTGAAGAGGAACTGAATAGCCTCTTGATGAAAGTGAAAGAGGAGAATGAAAAAGCTGGCTCAAAACTCAACTTTCAAAAAACGAAAATCATGGCATCCAGTTCCATCACTTCATGGCAAATAGACGGTGAAACAATGGAAACAGTGACAGACTTTTGGGGGGGGCTCCAAAATCACTGCAAATGGTGAGTGAAGCCATGAAATGAAAAGATGCCTGCTCCTTGGAAGAAAAGCTATGACCAACCTAGACAGGATATTAAAAAGCGGAGACATTACTTTGCCAATAAAGTTCTGTATGGTCAAAGCTAAGGTTTTTCCAGTAGTCATATGTGGGATGTGAGAGTTGGGCCATAAAGAAAGCTGAGCACCGAAGAATTGATGCTTTTGAACTGTGGTGTTGAAGAAACTCTTCAGAGTCCCTTGGACTGCAAGGAGATGCAACCAGTCCATCCTAAAGGAAATCAGTCCTGAATATTCATTGGAAGGACGAATGCTAAAGCTAAAGCTCCGATACTTTGATCACCTGATGAGAAAGAACTGACTCATTGGAAAAGACACTGATACTGGGAAAGATTGAAGGCAGGAGGAGAAGGGGATGACAGAGGATGAGATGGTTGGATGGCATCACTGGCTAGATGGACATGAGTTTGAGCAAGCTCTGGGAGTCGGTGATGGACAGGGAAGGCTGGCATGCTGTGGTCCATGGAGTTGCAAAGAGTTGTACACGACTGAACAACTGAACTGAACTGAACTAAATTCTAGTCAGAATGTTGGAAACTCTGACTAAACAAATAGGTCTGTTTCAGAATCACCTTGAATATGCATATGAAAAATAATTTGGATTTGTGCCTACAAAATTTTGCCAATAATAACTATTGTTAAGAATTAGATGCTTGCATAAGCATGAGGCAAAACTAAATATAAACAATATAAGCTGAAGCTTGTTTAAAAAGTCAACAAACCTTCCAATTATTTGGTACCAGGCTAGTTTTTCAATGTTCTCAATAATCAAATGGAGCAAAAACTTTCTCCCTGACTAGTGTGGCCTTAATAATATAGATTTAGGTAAAGTGAAAAACTATGATTAGTCCAAAAAATGACAGGACACTTAACCAGGAGGTTTGATGAAGCCATTTTACAGAGTAGTTAAGAATATGAGATGCAGACAGACTTTGGTAAGAGCCTAGTTTCTGCCACATTTGCTATGTAATTATGGTCGAAATATGTCATAGTGATTTTTTTAAGGATTAAATGCAAAATTACAAATAAAGTGTTTAGCCTAGTGCTAGGCATAGAGAAGTCATTTGGTAAATATTATGACCCATTAGGAATTTCATCAAAGCCTTTGAATTTTCCCTAAAGAATATAATGTGTACTCTTTTTAGAAAAGATAGGAAATGTGGAAAGGATGAAGCAATCTCAATATATATGCCATAAATATATCCATATATATGTTTACATTTGTAAATATGTATATATGTTTCTACATATGTAGGTTTATAATGTATCTTACATGTATGTATCTATAAAAATATAGCCAAACACATATATACCTATTTGTCTTGGTTGTGCACTTTTATTGAAGGCAACAACTTTCAATGCATTTCATATACTGGTAGAATAATGTAATATGTGCCTCTAACATGCCTTTACTATGTATATGTGAAAGTCATAATCTAGAATATTTTTTTTCTCTAACTCTCATTTACTATTAAATAAGAAATAGGTACACTGTGTGGGATGAATTTATTTGCAACTGTTATCATTTTATGGATGATTTATTATGCTGTCTTAAAAACATCCTTTGTCTCTTAGGTAAATTGGTGGATGAAACTGGACAATATAAATACATGTATTTGGCCTGTGGAGCTATTGTGGCCCTAGCCAGCGTGTGGCTGCTCATCGGTAATGCTATCAACTACAGATTGCTTGCAAGGGAAAAGAAGAATATACACACTAAGGAATCTCAAGAAACTGAACCCTTGAAGACATCTCAGAGTCCCAATGTTAATATCAAAAGTGGAGAAACCGAAACGTGGAAAGGAGCAGAGGTTAACCCCTCAGAAAGAGAAACAAATATTTAACAAGAAGCATATCTCTGATTTCAGTGTTCATGACTTTCTCAGGAGTATTTTTTTTTTTCAACATATTGGAAGATTTTTAGTTGAAATGAAGAGTCATAGTTAAGGATGGAGATGAGATTTTCCTTAACAGCAAATTTTAAATGTTTGTCTCTAAAAACTTATTTGGGTAGTTAAATTTTGAGATTATGCATATAAAGAATTCATGCATTGGGTTTGTGTCCATGCATGAGTCTGGTTGTGGTGGTTAAATGATTTTAAAGTCTTCTGGTGACTTCTAGTCTTGGTTATAGAGATCTGAGTTCCAAAATGCTGGTTTAAATAGTTAGAAAGAGTATGTTTAATCCTATAAGAATACCCTATCCACATTTCATTTTTGATTCAATATTAAAGTGTGAAATGGAATTGAAGGAAATTAATTTTTTTCCTAAATATCCTCACACACACCAACTTTCATACACTTAACAATGAACAGACAAGGTATCTGGAGAAAAAAAGACAAGTTTAAAAAGAATATTATCACTGTATATATATTTTTAAATCCATGGAGGAAAAAAATGCATTATATCTGCATAGTACCTTATAGTGTGGATGTTAGAGATATGAACGTGGGTGAAAATGAGAGTGGTCTTAATTTGAAAATGTAATTAGCTGCTGTAAAACAAAAGCAATTGCATATATGAAATAAATTTGAAAAGAAGTAAAAGCTCTATTTTTTAGATAATTATTTCTGAGCCCTGTCCGATTTGATCCATGCATGCACATGATTTGTTTGAGGGGGGCCATCAGTACCTGGTACTAGTGAATAAAACCCTCAAGTAATCAGAATTTACTAATAAGTAAATCAAAGTAAAAAACTTAAATGACTCCTAGCAATGAGCCATATCTTTTGATTTGGAAAATCCAGAAAGTAATAAGTAGAAATATCTTTTAACCAAACTTAGGCCAGACTAGCTGTCTTGCTAAGACACCAAAGTGGAACTCAACTGAAATCCTGGTTGACAGGCTGACAAACAGGCAGAGATTTCATTTTTCCCAACACATAGTAGTGATAAGAGGGTTACAAGTATGATTATTCCATCTGAATTAAGCTAAGAGTGGAAGGTACTTACAATGACCCCTCCAAGCTCTCTCATTTCCCTCCATTCACCAACAAGCAAAAAGCAAAAAACAAATCCAAACAGGCTTTTCTCTCAGCCACTGAAAATGTCTCATATTCTAGGAAAGGGAGCACTAGAAATCCCACCCTCTACTAACTAGACTTCCTGCTGCCTGTCAACATAACTAAACCAGGACACTTAAAAAAGGCTTCTAGACCTGGAGGTTGTGTATGACTTTATATACACTTTTGAAGTGGAGATTTAGTTTATAACTTGATAGAAAGAAGCTTGAAATATTGGGACCCAGGTTAATTTAGCAGTTTCTCATTTTCATAACTAGGTAAAAACATCTGGGACTGAATTGCTCCTGAATATGGAGGCATATGATAGGTCTGTGAGTTCAGATCTAATAAATACCATTTTGAGTGGTAAAGCACTTTTAAACAAGAAACAATGCATGCATTAGGTATACAGGTATAAACATTCACCTTTATAAATCTGAAGTTTAAATTAAGAGCGTGATTAATAAAAAACATTGAGCCTTTGATTATTGAATGTCGTTCTTAAGATGTCAAAAGGATTTTGTCATTCTTTCTTCTTACCGTTGCAGTAGAGGCAGATGAATAAGCAAATAAGTATTCTTATTTCCTTTAAGATTGTGCTTAGATACTAAGCTTCTGTGATAATTAACACTAGGGATTTGATTTGTAAACTTTAGGTACTGTTTGAGCATGTAGCTTGTGTTTATCAAGCTGTATACAATTCCATATTTCATTTCATATGCACTTTTCCGCATGGAAAGGGTATTTGTATTTTTAAAATATTAACTGAAACAATATGTGCCAATACCATAGGTAAATAAATCAGGGAAATTGTGACAGTATATGGTTGTTTTTAATTTAGTTTCATTCAATCTTGAATCCTGAATGAGCTGTTTCATATTATTAGTATGTTTGTATTCGACTCTGACTAGTCATAAGAAATGTGACATCATAAATTGTGCAGTAGCTTTCCAATCTTAAACGTTTCCAAAAAATGCCTTGAATTCTCTGAAGATACATATTTAAATTAATACAGATAATAGATCCTTGGGGCAGGTAATGATCATGGGGTCTTAAAGGCCTAATTTATCACCTGCCAGTGGGTGCATTCCAATGGTTTTCTCCATGGAAGGAGGTTTATTTACTTGCTGATGAGGTTCTTGTCAAGAAAAAACCAATTTTTATTTGTCCTATTGCATTTTGATCATCTTTTTAAATTTCATTTCTGACATTGATTGATTACATTAAATTGTTTAAAAAAAAAACCCAAAAGAAAGGAAATTGAAATTGCACATTCAAAGCACATAATGTGAGGTATGCAGTCATGCCTGCCAGTCAAACTGTACCAAGTTACAAGCATGCATGCAGCTTAATTCTCATCCGTAAATGTTGAAAATTAGAACACACGTGAACAGTGATATAAACACACTCAGGATTCAGAATCGTTCCAAGGTAAAATAAATGTTTCCAGTTGTTTACTCTCTCAAATCAGTTAAACTTGTTAGAATTTTGCTGCTTGAACAGAATCTTTCAGAGATAGAGAAGAGAATACCAACCTAGAACATTTATTATTATAAAGCAACCTAAATGGAGCGGGAAATACAGTTGGCTTCTGTGTCTGCAGCGATGAGTGATTAGTGCAGGACACACTTCTTCCCCGAGGGAATGACAGGTTTTAGATGTTCAAGCGATCACGAAACAAAGTCAGAAACCATTACAATCCCTTTTAGTCCATTTTCCTATTATGGAATTGTGCAGAAAGAAGTTTATCATAAACCTGGTTACCAAAATAATTCATGATCACTGGCTAGATTAAGACACCCAGTATTACTCACTGTTTAATCTTAAATATGTCTTCATTAAGTTGTGAATGGAATACAGGGTATAGACATGTTTTGACACATGCCCATCCTCTTTTCTGACTCTTTTTGGAGCCAATAAACACATATTTAAGAGACAGTGGGTCAGGCTCTAGTATGCTTCACATTGGAAGACATGATATTTTCTCAGTGTGAATTGACTTGGCTCATAAATTTCACTTCGTTAGTATTAATATGTTAGTTGCTCAATCAAGTCAGACTCTGCCACCACATGGACTGTAACCTGTTAGGCTCCTCTGTCCATGGAATTCTCCAGGCAAGACTAGTGGAGTGGGTAGCCAGTTCCCTTCTCCAGGGGATCTTCCCCACCCAGGATTGAACCCAGGTGTCCTGCATTGCAGGCAGATTCCTTACCACTGAGCCACAAAGGAAGTGTTAATACCAATTGTAATCACATTATTTCATGGAGCCTCCCCTGCTGCTGCTGCTAAGTCGCTTCAGTCATGTCCGACTCTGTGCGACCCCCTAGACAGCAGCCCACCAGGCTCCCCCATCCCTGGGATTCTCCAGGCAAGAACACTGGAGTGGGTTGCCATTTCCTTCTCCAGTGCATGAAAGTGAGAAGTGAAAGTGAAGTCGCTCAGTCGTGTCCGACTCTTAGCGACCCCATGGACTACAGCCTACCAGGCTGCTCCATCCATGGGATTTTCCAGGCAAGAGTATTGGAGTGGGCTGCCATTGTCTTCTCCAGAGAGTCTCCCCAGACACTAGAAAATACATAAAGTAATTTGGTTTGATATATTTGAAAGTGCACTTTAAAAATTTAGGTAGTTTTACTCATCCTTCTCTGGCTGTACATGATAGTTTAGGATATAGGGGGAAAAAAAGACCATAAGATCTATGATGTAAATGTAAGTTTTACACTGATGTTATAAAACGTAGAAAGTTACTTAAAAGTTAATTGAAACTTATTTTCTATCCAAAAATACCTTTTAAAAACACCCTTACATGTACAGTGTTGCAAGCTCTTGCTATAAATAATCATGATAATTTAGGTTCAAATTAACAGGGGAAAAGAATGTGAAGTAGAAAGGGAACAGATATGTATTTATATTTCTTGCATTATTCCTATTAAAACCTTTTAGTATTCAAATCAAATCATAGGTATTGTCCTGATATAATAGATGAGTGAAACAAAACAAAAAGAGACGTACCAAGAAGCTCAACAAATTACCTGAAGTTAAAAAGTAGTATGTGGCTGAACCAGAACTAAAACTCAGGTTTAAAGAATTAAATAAAAGCAGAAAGAGTCCCTAGAGTGTTCCCTGCCATACTGCCCGCCCATAGTAGCTATAGATACAGAAGTAGATAAATGTAGGTAGAAAAAGATTAAACACTATATGGCAAACCAGTGAGACTCTGATTTAATTAGTGTTTATTAAGGACTGCATTTGCCATAACCTGAATGTATGGTTTCAAGTTGCCTACTTTTCTACCCAATGCAGATTATCCCAAACAATGGTAATGATTATATAATAGCCATAATTGCTTCAGTATGACTTTTTTTGGAAAAAATGATGAAACATTTATAGTACTCAGGTATAATGTATTTTCCCTGAGGTTGGGTTTAGAAGAAAAATGCTATTTTCTTTATGGATAGGTAATTCCCATATTAGTTGCTACTTATTATGACTCAAAAATAAAGTACTTACTATGAAACACTACGTTCAGAATTATAAGTGACTCTTATACGTGATTCTCACTTATAAGATGATCTTAGTGGTGAAAGTCTCTCAGTCGTGTCCGACTCTTTGCAACGCCATGGACTACAGCCCACCAGGCTCCTCTGTCCATGGAGTTCTCTAGGCCAGAATGCTGGAGTGGGTAACCGTTCCCTTCTCCAGGGGATCTTCCCAACCCAGGAACCCAGGTCTCCAGCATTGCAGGCAGATTCTTTACCATCTGAGAAACCAGGAAAGTCCAAGATTGTCCTAAGCTAACAACAATTTGTAAAAAGCTTATGAGATACATAGATTTGGTTCATCTACACAGAATAATATTTATTTACACCACTTAATGCAACTGCCCCTACACTGTAACTAATTCGTGAAGCTTTCCTGAACATCTGTATTGTTGTTCTCCTTTCTGCCCCTTTCTTCTAAAGAGAGAACAAATGCCATTGCTTTTGTCTTCTTCTTCTAAACCTTTGGCATCCTTAGAATATTCTCTTTAGCTCTGTTACAGATGGTCGTCATTTAGTCGCTAAATTGTGTCTGACTCTTAGCACACATGTTGCATTTCTAATGTCTTACATCTTTCACAGTCACTCATGCTACACCTGGTCTTACTTGGTTTGCAGGAATGACTGTATTCCTGAAGTCAACAGTGATACTTGTGGCTAAAACCTGTCATCTTCACCAATAAGGGAACTCATGTGAGTGTAGTCTTCAGGTTTCCTGTATGAGGAAGGTATTTTGTTGCTATGAAACTTCCTTATACATGAAAAATATATCATTAAACATGACTCTTAAGAATCTAGAAAAATAGATCATCCTGTCCTTGACATTTACTATTCTGGATGCCTCTAACTTTCTTAAAGTGCCTGAAATTTTGAGAAACAAAGCTTACCATCACAACATAGCATCGATATATGTCACCGCATAGGCTCATGCGTACCTCATAACAACTAGATTCTCGCCATGACAATTCACAATGCCAAAGAGCATCAAAATCATTGAGATAAAAATTGAAATGATAATATATTCATTTGCTTGATTTTAGGTTTTGATTTCCACATATTTCTCAAATGCATGATCTCATGTTTGAGAAATGCACTTAAAATCTGAAAAGCTCAATTATTAGTAATTAATTACAATGCATATATAATCAAAATCATAAACTATCTTTATTGACGATTTTTTTTAAATGAATAATTTTCTGAGTTCACATCCTTCTTCCTAGTTCTGATTTTCTCTTCATTGTTATCAAATTGTATAGTTTGGGTCTGAATGCTTCGTGAGGTCCTATGATCTTGTCTGTCTTAGTCTTATTCTTTGCCTTCATTCTATCTCACATGTGCAGTTCATGAAAGAATTCTTATAGCCATTGGAATCACAATTTTATGTCTCTACCTTAAGAGGAAAAGGAGTATTGCAAAAATAATTCTTTAGTGGAGCACATGAAAAAAATTTTAGACCAAATATTTCTCCCAATCCCGTGCTGTGTACCTTCCCCGCTTTATTTTCTATGATGATTTTTTAAAAATAATTTAAAAAAATTATTGTTCTTTCATTAATTTTCATAATTTCTAGGCCAAATTATCTAGCATTTTTATTTAATTATGTGCATTTTTAATATAGCATTTTTGTTTCTTTGGTGGGTTTACTTATACTTACCCTACATGTATGATCTTCCCGTTTTTCAGTCTTTATGTGTACTTGTTAATAAGATGAGTAAAATTTAGGAGTATTTCAGTAGACAGTGTAGTCTGTGATCCCAAATTCATTACCATATCAGCAAATACTTTTCTTCACATGGTCAAAAAAAAGAAAAATTTTGTTGCATTGTTTTAAATTCAAATATGGCAAAATAAGCTAGTCAGCTCTGTGTGAAAACATTGGTATTCAACATTATACTAAGATGTATACTTATATATGTATATCTATCATATATATATATATGTATATGTATACATATGCATATATGTGTATATATCATATATATATACATATGCATATATGTATGTGTATATATATATATATAAATAAAGGTTATAAATAAAGTAAAAGGTTCTGTTCAGATGAACAAAAGAGTGGGATTCTTATCCCATACGAATTTCAGGGTGAAATTTTGAAACATGTTCTCATGACTAAGAGTCTTATTTTGAGTTTTTAGTTGTTATTTTATATGATCTAAAAAATGTCTTAAAATTAGACTCACTTTATATAATTTGTTCATTTAAGTACAAGTTTCTGATGTATTATTTAATCGACTTTATTTTTCTGCCACATGCTTTCTATTTCTAACTAGAGCATGAAATTTCTGGATTTGGTGAGAAAGAGCATGTAAATTATAGTGTTTATTTTCTAAGCATTAGATGCAATTATGTTTTGATTTTTGCTGTATTTTGATTTTGATATACTAAAGTTAGGTTTGCTAGGTATCTGCATTTTGACAGAATAAGACTAGAACAGATAAGGTCTTTGCCTAAACATATATTTGTCCTCTGAGTAAATGCAGATTTGGATATAAAACCAGGTCTTTTAACTTCTAATTCACTTTTTTTCTCCATTAGTCACCCTATTTGTAATGGTGAATTTTGTAGGCTGAACATATATTTTCCTGGAAACACATATTCTAACCTTGCTCGATAAGTTCTTTACTTCCAAAATGAATACATTTCTCCTAATTGAACCATACTTTGCAAAATGATGTTTATAAATTTAATTTGAAAAATATTTGCTGATTCCCACAGCAGATAAGTCTAAGTGAATTGGACACAATAAATTCTAGGATGAATGATTTTGCACAATATCTATTGTTACAGAAATATGTGAGTGATTAAAATAATACTCACCATAACTTGTTTATAGAATCCATGTGTCAATATTCCATTAATTCTTTTTATTTTCCTTATATTCAAGGTTTGTTTTAGAAGCATCGTTCGCTTGTTTTCTCAAAGTATAATGCCAGAGCATAGAGTGTACAACATAAATTTGTTAAATTACTAATTTGTGAGAAATTTTTGCTACTGTATATAACTTTAAAGAGAAGGAGCAACCCAGCAGTATTTGTTGATCTAAGAATCTGAAGATGAGCTAATGAAATTAATAGAATAAGATCTATCTAAAAAATCCTTGCTTTCTAAATGCTCATTTCACCTATTTAAACAATACTAAAATATACAACAGGTGTCTGGCAACAATAAGACTAGAGTTTATTTTATTTTTAAAGGTACCATCTACTTGCAGTCTTTCCTTATCTAGATATTTCTAGACTTTTCCCATTTGATTTCATTCCAGAAAAAAACAAAAAAGGACTTCTAAATACAAAATCCCTGGTGAAGGGAAAGAGTGGTTGCTATTAGGAATTGACTCAAAGTGTAAAAATAATACTCTCAGTATTTGTTTGCTTATTTCATTAAGAATATTTACTCTAAGAACATCCTTCAATAAAAGTTTTGATAAACTGATGTGTCACAATAAAATTTTTCATAAGCAAAGCCTTAAATACATTTGCTGTATCTGTGACATGTTTGGATGTGCATGGTTGGATTCAACTAAATTGACATCATAGTCAGTGACATGTTTGGATCTGTTTGGTTAGATACAGCTAACCTGATATCCAGATACTAGTGTTCATTGTCATTGTGTTGGGGTGGGGTGGTGGTGTCTGCAGCTGCAGTGAGTATATCAGTGTAATATAAGATCCTTTCTTTGTAATGATAAAAATGATGTCACACATTACTAATGTATTAGGCATAGAAATTCCTTTGTTGAAGATGGAAGAGCAGAATCTTTTCAGATATTTGCTAAACTTTACATTTGATTTCAAGCTTTTTATGTAAAAGCACATTCCTCCAAATATTTTAAACTAGTATGTTGATTTATATTTCTGAGAATGAATAATTCCCCATTTTAAAAGAATTTTTGAAAACATTCTATTTGCTACTTATATTTCTTCAACCCATGTTTTTTCTTATCCCATTATTACCTTTGGGCAAATATTAAAAGTAAGATTACTGGGATGAAAATTATACCTAATGACGTTTCTAATAAGACAGACAAAGGCATTTCTTGGCAATAGCTTCATGTAGCTAAATTTTGCAAGAATTGTTCAGGGATTGGATTTAGGGGTTAATCTATAGAATTATTTTTTTTAATATAAATTATACTTTAGGCTGTATTTTTATGATTTTTAAGTGATAAAATTTAAATGTAGTTGATTCTATAGGCATCCTCAAGACCACTGTCATACTGTCCCATGGTCTATCAACTATAATTACTGTTTTAGTGAATTAAGGAGAAAGATAGCTTTGCTTGACACCAAAGGTGATCCAGCCAGTTGTTTCTACATGACTGAAATCATGACTGTACATTTGATTTTCTTTAAAAAATCAATAAAATATAATTAATGTAAATGCCTGTCAATGTTTAAAGGTAGAACCCTCTTCTTTCTGCCTTCTTACAGATGAATGTACTTAAAGTGACTGATTTGACCTTGGAATATATATTTTATGTGTGTAATTTTTGTATATGTAGTACTGAACTGTGCAAATAAAACATGTGGGGAAAAATTAACCAAAAATGGAAGAGCTTGGAATTTTCATACAACTATGTATTTTGTTTTTAATCTATATAGTGTTGTAGTTGCTGTTGTTTAGTTGCTGAGTCATGTCTAATTCTTTGCAATGATTTATTTAAATCAGGAATGTATTATATTGTTGATCATTTTAAAAGTATACTTAGTTCAATATGTTCCAACTTCATTTTTAAGCAAGCTTGTTTGACTACTGAATCATCTACTGCCTTTCATTTATACTATGATATCATATGAACAGATATTTTAGAGAAAGCTCTATTGTGGTTTCTAAGTTTCACTGTATAACTAACTTAGAACTAGGTGTTGAATTACTCTGTGGGATCACATATTTTGCCTACAGTTTTGGATATATTTTCAAATTTATCTCTTTCTTACTAGACTGTGAGCTCCTTGTGGACAAGGATATTATCTTAGTTATAATAACAACTTTAATGCCTAGCAAGGTACCAGGCACAAAATAATTCTTTAATTGAAATGAGTTGATGGACCCAGATTATTGAATGAATAGTATGGTATTCTATGATGCCAGCTGAATATATATTAGAAAAGTTTCTGGCTAATTTTTAAAAACTCAATATATACCAAAGGAATTTTCTGGCTAGTTTTTAAAGATTGGGAAAACAAACACACAGCATTTTCCGTATCTTAAAATTGAAACTCTGTTGTGAAGATTTATCTTTATTTTATGAGTAAACATTCTATGCAAATGTTGAAATATGCAACAGCTAAACTTCATGGTATATAGTAGCTAGTTTTATTTTCTTTACAAAATCAGAAATGCTCAAGGCAGACTTCCTGGAAATAGACATTGACAATCATTAATAAAAGGTGCTACTTATTTTCCAATATTTACCTTGATTATAAATGCCCCTGTCTGCTTGAGCTTTATTTCTTCTTTCTTGGGGGGAGTTGCAGGAGGAGGAGTGCAAAAAAAGTTGCATCTTTTTTGTCTGAATTATGCAATTTTGCACTGAATATGTTCCTGTGTACTCTATTACTATTGTATTTTAATTATTTATTTCTTACTGCTCACTAATTTTTATTTCAGCCTATGCTATTTCTTAGAAGGTATATGCATATATATTTATATAATATGTAAGAAAAAACCTGCATTGCATTGCTTGTTAAATTAAAATGACGAATAAATGTTTATGTTAAACTTTGAAATGAAATCTGCACTGCTTTTTTTAAAGGACTGTTAAATGCTATGCTAAACTATGCTAATCAAAACAATTTCCCACATCGTCTTCTCAATTGTTAGGGCACTTCTTTTCTCTGAATGTACATGACTGATTAATGTCAGTGGAAACAGGCACAGCCAAAATGTAAGCCATTCGTAAGGGCTGAAATGAATGTCTGTTGTTTTTATGTGTAGACAGTTCACTAGATTTACACAGAGGAGACACATTTGTTCAAGAAGAGAACATTACCTATATGGTGGAAGTTTCATCCCAGCCTACTCTTCCTCCTTTAACTTTTTCTTGAATAAGCTATTTTTTTACAGCAGTTTTAAGTTCACAGCAAAATGGAATAGAAGGCACAGAGATTTCTCAATATATGCCCTGTCCCACCAGTGTGCAAATTTCTCATGATCAATACCCACCTCTCAGAGTGGTACATTTGTTACAACTAATGAGCCAACATTGATGTGTCATCAATACCCAAAACCCATACTTTGCATCAGGGTTCAGACTAGGTGTTGTACATTCTATAGGTTTGGGCACATTTATAATGACATATATCCACTTTCATAAAATCATATAGAGTAGTTTCACTGCCATAAAAATACTCTCTGCTCTGCTTCCCTTCCAGGAAAATGTAGATAAGGTGGTATTTGCATAAAAACCAGAGGAGGTGAAGGAAGGAAACATGCAGATTTCTGAATAAGGAACATCCCACGGGAAGGCAACAACGAATGCAAAAGGTCTGAGCGAGGACCCTGTGTGACAAATTCAAGAAAAGGGCAAAATGTTCAGCCTCACTGGAGTCAAGAGAATGAAGGGGAGATGCAGTAGATGAGGTCAGAGAAGGGGCTAGGGATTGACTTTAGAGACTTATTCGTCAGATGATTTTGACTTGTACAATGTGGGAAAATAACATTTTTAAAAATAGTCATTTTTCATCAAGATAGAAGACAGAAATAAGAAAAATAATGCAACTGTAGAAGAAACCTACAACCAAATCAGTAGCGTTCTATCAATTCCATCTCCCTGACCTGTGGTCTCTGCCCCATTTACGGAGTCTTTGCATGGCTGTGTGCTCAGTCCCTTAGTCATGGCTGACTCTTTGCAACCCTATAGACTGTAGCCCACCAGGCTCCTCTGTCCATGAGATTCTCCAGGCAAGAACACTGGAGTGGGTTGCCATGCCCTCCTCCAGGGGATCTTCCCAACCCAAGGATTGAACCTGCATCTCCTGAGTCTCCTGCATTGCAGGTGAATTCTTTATCCACTGAGCCACCTGGGAAGCCCACATAGGTGTTTACCAGTCTTATTTTTAGTATCTAATTTCCTAATCCATTTTTGCCAATGTCTCTAGTCCTCCAGTCCATTTCCCCTCATATTTATTCACATTCTAGCTAGATTTCTATCAAATTATGGTCATTCTCACCAGTATTCAATGAACTCTCCATTTTGTGAAGGAAAAAGATTAAAGTCCTGAGCATGGTATTAAAATCCTCATTATTCTACCACCACTTACCTTTCCAGACTTATTTCTTGGTAAATTCTTTTACAATTAATAAAATACAGTCAAATGGGTCTCTTTTATTTTTCATAAATCTGCCAATTTTTCTGCCTTATGCTATTTCATAAGTCTATATTTTTTTTCTCCTTCCTTAACCTGGTGAATTACTACTTATAAGGTCTAGTAAATGTTTTTCAGTTACTGACATTTACTATAAAACTTAATTATTTATTAGACTTCAACTCAGAGGTAGGCTTGAATATACTCATCTAATTCCATCCATTCTATTCTCAATAAAATTGTCAATACACTAAGAAAAATAATCTTGCATTTGAAATAGAAAAAAAGTAAGTAAACATACCAGAAACTTAAATTTCCTCTAGATAATGTATAGAATGGCTATAAGAAGCCATAGGAACATCTGTGATGTTTGCTTCCATCAAATGTCCCTTACTCATCTTAACAAACTCCTACTCACTCACTGCTTAGCACAGATACTGAGCTCAAATTTTTCACAAACCTTTGTCGCTTGGATAAAACCCTCTCTGGTTTTAGTCCTTTGTTAAATCACTATTTCTAGACTCTGACTTTTTTTTTTTACCTCAGCCTTGATATATACTTGATTTAAAAAAAAAGTATATACGTAAGGCCTACCATATAATGTTTTGATATACATTATGAAATGATTGGGCTTCCTTGGTAGCTCAGCTGGTAAACAATCTGCCTGAAATGCACAAGATCCTTGATTTCTGGGTCAGGACGATCCCCTAGAGAAGGGATAGGCTACCCATTGCAGTATTCTTGGGCTTCCCTGGTGGCTGAGATGGTAAAGAATCTGCCTGCAATGTGGGAGACCTGGGTTCTATCCCTGGTTGGGAAGATCCCCTGGAGGAGGGTATGGCAACCCACTCCAGTATTCTTGCCTGGAGAATTTCCATGGACAGAGGAGCTACAATCAAGGTAATAAATATATGCACTGGCTCACATAGTTATATTTTATAGCGAGAACACTTCAGATCAACTCAGAAAAGTTAAAGTATACAATATGGTATTTTTACCAATATTCACCATGCTACACAGTAGACATCCAGAATTTATTCAACCCTCAAAACTGAAACTGTGCACTCTTTTACTAAGATCCCCCATTTTTTCCCATTCCCCAGGCTCTGTCAAAGAGCATTCTATTCTCCTTTTCTATTAGTTTTTTATATTTCACATATAACTTAGTTCAAGCAGTATTTGTCTTTCTGTTTCTTCCTTATTTCATTCAGGATAATGTCTTCCAGTTTCATTTATGCTGCCACAATTGGCAGGATTTCCTTCTTCCTCACTGCTGAATAATGTTTCATAATATGTATACCACTTTTCTCTATCCATTTATTTGTCCAAGCGTATTTGGGTTGTTTCCATGTTTTGGTTTTGTGAATATGCTGAAATGAACATGATTATACAGGTATCTCTCTGAGATACTGATTTCACTTCCTCTGGATATATACTTAAAAGTAGGATTGGTGGATCAGATGGCAGTTTTCTTTGTAATTTTTTGAAGAATCTGCATGCTGTTTTTCATAATGGTTAGTTATATCAATTTACATGCCCACCAACAGAATTCAAACTATCTTTTTTTCCCACATCCTTATCAGCACTTATTTTCTTTTGTTTTTTGGATAATAGCCCTCCTAACAGATATGAGGTGAAACATTGTGATTTTGATTTGCATTTCCACGATGATTAACGAGCCCTTTTTTATATACCTGTTGATCACTGGTCTATCTTCTTTTAAGAAATATCTGTGCAGATTCTTAGCCCGTTTTTTAATTGGGTTAACTTTTTGTTGTTCCTCTGGGGTTGCCGTTCAGCTAATCTGATATTAGCTCTGTATCAGGTATGTGGTTTGCAAATATTTCCTCCCACGCAGCATCCTTTGCTATGCAGAAGCTTTTTAGTTCAGTGCAATCCACTTGTCCATTTTTGCTTTTGTTGTCTTTGCTTTTGGTGTCATATTCCAAAAAAACCATTGTTCACATCAAAATCAAGAGGATTTTTCCATATGTTTTCTTGTAGGAGTTTTATGGATTCAGGTCTCACATATAAGTCTAACCCATTTTGCATTGATTTTTATGTTCAGTGTAAGATGCGTGTCCAGTGTTATTCTTCTGCATGTGGATATCCACTTTTCCCAACACCATTTATTGTAGAGACTGTTTTTTCCACATTGTATATTCTTTGCAATCTTGTCAAAGATCAGGTGACCATAAACACATAGATCAATTTCAGCCAGGTTTTAAAATACGGGGCATCTCTTTCTGGTGGCTCCGTTCTAAGCTCTGGGCTTCCCTTGGATTGCATAAATCTGGGTCATATGCTCATCTTTCAACCATTTTCTGTGTGTAAGGCTATTTAAGGCTTTGTTTGACCAGGTTAAATCTCAAATGCAGTCTTCTCAACTTTTTCGCCTGAGTGTGAGTGGAGTATATTTTCCAGAGGAAATTTGAGATACTGTACGGAAAAGAAGATGCTGGGTAGACAAAACCAATCATGGCTACTATGCATTCAAAAAAGTTGATGACTTCTAGTAACTATGTTTGTATTGATTATATTTTTTTCATTTCTAATTTGTTTTAATTGCAATAAATTATGGCTCATGAAGTTCAAATTAAAAACATCATCATCATTATTGTATCAACTTTCTTGACTTATATATGAAAGGCACTCTAAGATGAAATATGCTCATTACCTGAAGTTGAAACTCATAATCATTTCCTGTTTTAAGGAATAATTGACTGCAAAGCATAACTATATTCCTTATTAGAAAGTTAAAGTTTCATACTGTATTTATGCTCTATAAGATTGATTATCAAGAATATCTACTTAGAGAAAGTTTCCCCATTTTCTTCTTCATAGAATTTTCTTTATACAACTTTCATTTCAAAATTAAGAAGTCAATTTAAAGCTTGCATTTGTTAGGTTTTGTATAATATTAAAACCTGGCGTCCTAGTAAGTGAAAATTAAATTGAAAACCTAATGACATAATACAAATCAATGTTTAATTAATTAACTAAACTTATTTATTTCGGCTGTGCTGGGTCTCTGTTGCTGTGTGGCCTTTTCTCCAGTTATGCTGAGTGGGGGCTATTTTTTAGTTGCAGTGCATGGGCGTCACTGCAGTGGCACCCCTTGTTGTGGAGCACAACAGCCCCTGGGCTCCAAGGGCTGAGGCTTGTGGGCTCTGGAGCTGCACCCGATGGGCCCTAGAGCACAGGCTCACTTGTTTATAGCAGGTGGGCTCTTCCCAGATCGGGGATCAAACCCATGCCTTCTGCATTGGTAGGTGAATTCTTTACCACTGAGCCACCAAGCAAGCCTGATACAAATCATGTGTATACTCTTTTCAAATATATATATATATATATATATATATATATATATATATATATATAAAACCACATTTTATATTTACATTTGGAAAATAGTGGAGTCGTATGTATTTCTCCAAAGTGCTAATTACTCAGTCACTGAAGTTTTCATACAACACATTAGGTGACAGGTACTTTAACAAAAGTAGTATGAGGAGAAAGAGGTTGTTTAGTGATACCACAAACTAGAGCAAATTAGTAAGTAGAAAGATGGGGTAGAAAGATGCAGATATCCTCATGTTTATATATATTAAAAAATAGCCTGTGGAAAATAAAAATAAAGTCACACAGAAATGGAGAGTAGAAAAAGTGGTTGCCAGGGGCCAAGGTTGGGGGAAATAAGGAGAGATTGCCACAAGGAGACACATTCTCAACTGCAAGATGAATCAAGTCTCACGATCTAATGTAAAACATGGTGGCTATACTTGTGAACATTTTATTGTACAATTGAAATTTGGTAAGAGAGTAAAACTTTCATCACACACACACAAAAAGTCAAATATGTGAGGTGATAGATATTAGATAGAAGGGGGCAGTCCTCTCATGATATGTATGTATATCAAATGGCTATGGTGTATATCTTAAAAGTATTATAATTTCGTATGAAAATTATACCCATACGCATAAAGCTGAAATTAAAAAAAAAACACATAAAATATGATGTAAGCCTTCATCCCCAGGAAAACTTTCCCAGGCACTTTTAGACACTTTTATAGAGACCAAGGCATTTTTTCAGACAGTAGAGGAGTCACCTCTGGGGCAGAGGGAAGTTCTAGAAGATGCTACAAGATCAGGATGCTCTCTACCTGCTTCAATGCATGCAGCTACTTCTTGTTGGAGGAGGACCAAATACAAATACCACTGTATTTGAGAAAGATTCCGCTGCTTTAAATAAAAGCTTGAAGACTCCAAATAATAACAGTAACCTGAAATATTTAGTAACTGTATTATCCATTTCAATTTCAAGTGATTGAGACCCAATTTGATCCTGTTTAATTAAAAATAGAATGTATTGACATGACAGCATACAGAATTGAAGGAAGACCTGTAGACGTGATATGACAGTATCACTAACATATTCAGACTTGACGCTCTCAGGATGGTCTCTGCTGTCTCTCACCCCTGCTTTTCTCTGTGTGCATTTTCATTCTGTCTCTGTGATGTAGAAGTGTGCTCAGGTGCTATATGTGTGTACAACTCTGGCCACAAGCAAAAGAAATATCCTCCCTCCCCTACACACGCATGTGTGTGCAATGCCCCCAAATCCAACACACAGGTATGATAGTTCCAGTTAAAAATCCAGAGGAGTGATTCCAAATTGTCCTTTCCTGGATTATCATGCCCATTTCTAGACCAATCTCTTGAATCCAGTTTACAAATTACAAATATTCCAACTTGGGTCACATGGCTGTCCCTGGGATTAGGGACCAGGTTCTTAAGGACTCTTTGGCAGACAAAGACAATAGGCACTACAATAGCCAAAAAAAAAAAAAAAAAGATTGATTAGAATAATTTGAAAAACTGCTCTAATTCCCTTTTTATTTTTGCTTTCCTCTGGGCCAGAAGAATTTAAAATTATTTAAGTATATAACAAGCTTTGGAGTTAATGAGGGCAAGACATGACGGAGGCATGTTGGAGTCTTTGAGAGCCAATTTAATTATTTCAAAACCTATTTTCAAAATCATCAGTACCTTAACGTTTATTCAAATATTTTTCATTGTGTAATTTCAAATTACATTAAATGAGAGATTTATATTTTTGTGTTTATCAAAAGAGTCCATGAGTTGATAAAAATTTAGAAAATTGATTGAACTTATTCTGTCCACAAAACATAAACTCTCAAATTGATGCCAGTGTAATGTTTGGAAACAAATTTGCTAGAAATCAGTAAATGAATGAGGGTTGACTTTCTACACATTTTCCATCCTATATCTAAGGAATATTTAGCAAATCCTTGGGATATTGCTCAGTGACTCTAATTGCTACTTGAACTTGAGATAACAACTGCAATCTCTGTCTTTTGTCATTACTGTATCATGACTAAGAAAGATAGGAAGCGCAATGTTAGCAGCATTCCTGACAAGATACTCAAGTATTTTTTCATTCCTTGCCCTTCTTTGTGAAATTTTCAATTATAGGAATTTAACTTAGGTTTTATTTACTGAAAATATGTCCTGAGAGAAGGATTTTCATGAGTCAGTCCAACTCCTGAAATACTGAACACAACTTTGTGCACAAGTTTGTGGTTGTGAATATGTATATGTGGAGAGAGGATTCAGATTTTATCAAAATTACGGAAGCATTTATGACTAAAAAAACCCTTAAGTACCAGTAAGAACATGGGAAACAGAGTTACTGTTTATGTCAACAATTTTAGGATTTTGGTCCTAGTTCTCTCCCCTGGGGACCTTTTTAAAAATGTTGAATATTAGTTCTAGTAATACTCACAGGAATATGTCATGTGCTTGCTGTGGACTGGCTTCTGGTACATTCTGTATATTGTCTACCTTAATACTTGGCACCAACTGGAAAACAGGTCTGATCAACTCACGTTGCAGTTGAGGACACTACTCAGAAAAGTGATGCACTTGTCCAGGTAACATCATAATGAGATACCAACACTGGCATCTGTCTCTAGTCTCTATTGGTATTGGTATCGGTCTCTATTCTCGACCCCTTTCTCTTGCCAGGAATAAGTACAGTAAAAACTCAATGGGCTTCACTGCTGGTTCAGTGGTAAAGAATCTGTCTGCCAAGCAGAGAGGTGGCTCAATCACTAGGTCAGGAAGATCCGCTGGAGCTGGAAATGGCAACCCACTCCAGTATTCTTGCCTGGGAAATCCCACCGACAGAAGAGCCTGGTGGGCTACAGTCCATGAGGTCACATAGAGTCAGACATGACTTAGCAACTAACAGCAAACGTTCAATAAACATGAATTGAGTTAAACAAAAATTTTGACAAGAGGAATGTGTAATAGGGTAAGAATGATCATATTCACTGCTCATTAAACTGTCCTTCAAGTAAATAAACTATACTATTCCCTATATTCTATCCCCATCCATAGATAATATCTTTGTTTTAAAATATATAATAAAAATTTTATTTTAAGTCAGCACATCCTTTTAATCATTTAGAAAAAAATGAGTCTTGAGTGAAGCAGAATTCTCTAAAAGTGCAGAGATCGGTTACACTATTACACTAATAGTTAAACTATTACGTCCTTTTCTCTGAGCACTCGGATTCTCTTAATACAGAAAAAAGTGACATTAAATCTCAGTCAGATATGTCATATTGTTAATTAAAGTCAAGGAAGACTACATTTTTATATAGGATTCTATAAAACTACATCTTCATCTATATACTTGTAGTAGGCTTTTGGATACAACTATAGTATTTTACATTGATTTCTATGAAATATTCAACAATTAGATTCAGTTCAATTTAATTCTAACTTAATTAAAATTTTGAGATGCTGATTGCTACATCCATATTAGCATTCCATTTGTAGAGCAAAATGACCGGATTTATAGATTAATCCAAATCAAATTATAGTTGCAACTATGAAAAGAAGAAATGGTGATTACTATCATTTCCATCTTCTTAATATTAATTAATATTACTAATTACTACTAACAAACAATTTTTTGTTTTTCATGTTTCTAAGAGCCCTTCAACTTTTACTTACTGGCCCTTTTAAAATTTAGTATACTACTCATTACTACTAATGATGAAATTAGTAAGTAGTAATTAGATAAATTAGATAATACCTTCTCCTTGTTCTCATTGGTCCTTAAAGGAGAGAGAATGATGGAATCCATCCACCTTGCTAGCCATAGAACAACAAGTTTCATTATTTCTTGCTGAAGGCCAAAAAATAAAGGTACATGAAAGGAGAAAGAGTAGGAGAAGGAGAATATAAAGTCAGGAGAAGAGGAAGAGGAAGAAAAGGAGGGAGAAGGAGAAGGGGAAGAAGAGGGGAGAGGGAACACACTGTTGGAGAAAGTCTTTAGGCGTCTAAACCAGCAGGGTATGCGCCTGAGGTGGCTGAAGTGAAAGATAGGATTGTAGACGATGACATCACCTATGACTTTTTTCTATCAATCCCTGCTGTAGCCTTGAGGTGGCACAGACAGTTGAGGCTGATTAGATTTTGGCTTATATTAAAGCTATGTGAGAGATTAATTAAACTCTTAGTCATTGCTGGAAAACAACTGAAGCAAAATGAGAGACCATTTTCTGAAAGTCCTAGAAATAGTCACATCACTAGAAACCTAAAGAAGATTTTTACGAAATTCCTTCTGTGCCTTACAATAACACGGTTGGGCACCAAAGCATGTCTTATGAAAATCATTGCTCTGACTTGTTATAAGTGCGAGCTTATAAAAATCTGACTACAAATATCCTGTCCCAAGTTGAATCACCAAACTCTCCTGCAGGCTATCCTGGGAATAGAGATGAGATCTATACAGCCATCTTCCCAGGGACTGCTCCAGTCCCAGATGCAAGAAACACAAAAGCAGGGGAAAAAAAAAAATCCATGGAACTGAAGTGAAAATTGCATTTTACCTGATAAATAGTTGTCAGTTCTCAAGGAACAAGAGCCAGTTCTCAAGGGTGAAAGGGAAAAGCTGGGTGCTGTCTCAATCTTTTAAGTGCCATACTTGACTATATATATATATATATATATATATATATATATAAAATGCACTCTGCAAAGATAAGATAGAATTTGGAGAGACTTAACTTTGGGACACAGAGTGAAGTACTATTTGTATTAAAATGAGAGATTTAAAATCTGCAAAGTTAAGGACACATTTTACTAAACATCCCCTTAATCTCCTTAATATCCTGCCAATCCTTATGAGAAACACTGTGCTTTGGACCTGGGAAACAAAGATGCAGATGCTTGAGCCTTATTTTAATTTAAAGATAAAAATAGATCTATCTCCTGGTCTAAAATTAAATCAGAAAGAACACGAACAATAGAGATGTCCTCTAATATGATTTTTCCAGTTAATATTGATATTTTAGAGGCTTCCCCAATGGTTCAGTTGGTACAGAATCTACCTGTGATGCAGAAGACACAGGAGACACAGGTTTGATCCCTTGGTTGGGAAGATCCCCTGGAGGAAGAAATGGCAACCTACTCCAATATTCTTACCTGGAGAATCTCATGGATAGAGGAGCCTGGCAGGATACAATCCATGAGATTGCAAAGAGTCAGACACAACTGAGTGATAACATTGGATTTTGGATTGGTGTTTTAAATACTCATTTACTTTTCACTTTAACTGAAGTTAGAAAGGGACAATTCAATACATTATGGGATTGCACATAAGAAAAATATGTAGCAAGTCCACATTGGTGAGCTATTTGGATCATTTAGAAATGGTCAACAGTCTACTTATAGAATCACTGCCTTTAGCCCTGTGCCTTTGTTGGATGCTAAAAAGATATGATCTCACATGCCCTTCATCTTATTTTCAGCTGAGATTAAAAAAAAAAATAATTCACTCATAGATGAAATAGAGCAGAGAGAAGTTACATAGCAGACCCAAACTTGCAAATCATGAAAAAGAAAGAATTTGATTTAATTGTATACTTCCTCCAAGTACACAAAATTGCTTCAATTTTTCCATTTAGTTGCAGACTGGAAAAGGATGATAAAGACACAGTTTAACTACCAATCCTAATTAATACCCCATACTTGATAGAAATACAATATTTGCTTTGCTGACCAAATGAAAATGTTTATATTCTTTAGTAATGAAAGAAAGTGATAGAAAGAAGATAGAATGATCAAGAAGAGAGAACATTGGGAAATCATGGGGCAGAATACATTAAAGGAAAATTTCCATATCAATTAACTATCTTTTTAGGTCTATGTGCATAGCTCCAGCAAGAGTTATTTGGATAGCAAGGTCAGAAGGAATATATTTGCAAGTCTTACCTTTTAACCTCTTACAGTGAAGCCAAGCATCAATAAGTTAATACTAAATATTAATTTCCTGTGGTGCTCTCCAGGTAATAGTCTTTAGAATTAACATCTATTTCATTAGATAATAAAACATCCTTATAACTGTTTTTCTCTTTCACTTTTTAAATCCTCCCTCTATAATGTAAAACTGGTGATTAAGATTTTTTTTATCCTTCATATTTTCCACATATACAAGTACAATTTGGAAATATTGAGGGTTTGCTTGCAGACTACTGCAATAAAGTGAATATCGCAATGTCACAATAGAGCTATTCACATAGATTTTTTTTTGTTTTTTGTTTTTTCTTTCTTCATGCATATAAAAGTTACATTTAACTGTACTGTAGTCTATTGTGTGTACAATAGCACTATATCTAAAAAAACATACCTAGCTTATTTAAAAGATACTTGACTGCTAAGACATGCAAACTATCATCTGAGACTTCAGCAAATGGTAGTATTAACACCAAAGACCACTGACCACAGGTCACCATGAAATAATGATAATGAAAAAGCTTGAATAATTGTGTCAATTATCAAAGTATGACACAGAGACCCCAAGTCAGCAAACAATGTTGGGAAAAAACAATGGCGCTGGTAATCAGGCTTGCTCGATGCTATGTATCTTGGATTCTTCTTTAATTAAGCCAGTTGGTCATGGTAAAAACAATAATAATATGATAATACTTTGTAACATGTGTTTTTTTAATGTATTTTTTTAATTGGAGGCTAATTACTTTGCAATATTGTAATGGTTTTTGCCATACATTGACATGAATCAGCCATGGGTGCACATGTGTCCCCCATCCTGAACCTCCCTCCCATATCCCTCCCCATCCCATCCCTCAAGGTCATCCTAGTGCACCAGCCCTGAGCACCCTGTCTCATGCATCGAAGCTGGACTGGCGATCTATTTCACATATGGTAGTATACATGTTTCAATGCTATTTTCTCAAATCATCCCATGCTCAACTTTCCCCACAGAGTCCAAAAGTCTGTTCTTTACATCTGTATCTCTTTTGCTGCCTCGCATATAGGGTGTCGTTACCATCTTTCTAAATTCCATGTATATGCGTTAATATACTGTATTGGTGTTTTTCTTTCTGACTTACTTCACTCTGTATAATGGGCTCCAGTTTCATCCACCTCATTAGAACTGATTCAAATGTACTCTTTTTAACGGCTGAGTAATATTCCACTGTGTATATGTACCACGGCTTTCTCATCCATTCATCTGATGATGGACATCTAGGTTGCTTCCATGTCCTGGCTATTGTAAACAGTGCTGTGATGAACATTGGGGTACATGTGTCTCTTTCAATTCTGGGTTCCTTGGTGTGTATGCCCAGCAGTGGGATTGCAGGGTCCTATGGCAGTTCTATTTCCAGTTTTTTAAGGAATCTCCACACTGTTCTCCATAATGGCTGTACTAGTTTGCATTCCCACCAACAGTGTAAGAGGGTTCCCTTTTCTCTGCACCCTCTCCAGCATTTATTGTTTGTAGACTTTTGGATAGCAGCCATTCTGACTGGAGTGAAATGGTACCTCATGGTGGTTTTGATTTGCATTTCTCTGATAATGAGTGATGTTGAGCATCTTTTCATGTGTTCGTTAGCCATCTGTATGTCTTCTTTGGAGAACTGTTTGTTTAGTTCTTTGGCCCATTTTTTTGATTGGGTCATTTATTTTTTTGGAATTTAGCTACAGGATATGCTTGTATATTTTGGATATTAATTCTTTTTCCATTGCTTCTTTTGCTATTATTTTCTCCCATTCTGAAGGCTGTCTTTTCACCTTGCTTATAGTTTCCTTCATTTTGCAAAAACTTTTACGTTTAGTTAAGTTCTATTTGTTTATTTTGATTTTATTTCCATTATTCTGGAAAGTGGGTCATAGAGGATCCTGCTGTGATTTATGTCAGAGAGTGTTTTGCTGATGTTTTCCTCTAGGAGTTTTATAGTTTCTGGTCTTACATTTAGGTCTTTAATCCATTTTGAGTTTATTTCTGTGTATGGTGTTAGAAAGTGTTCTTGTTCCATTCTTTTACAAGTGGTTGACCAGTTTTCCCAGCACCACTTGTTAAAGAGATTGTCTTTTCTCCATTGTATATTCTTGGCTCCTTTGTTAAAGATAAGGTGTCCATAGGTATGTGAGTTTATCTCTGGTGTTTCTATTTTGTTCCATTGATCTATATTTCTGTCTTTGTGCCAGTACCATACTGTCTTGATGACTGTGGCTTCATAGTAGAGTCTGAAGTCAGGCAGATTGATTCTACTAGTTCCATTCTTCTTTCTCAAAATTGCTTTGGCTATTCGAGGGTTTTTGTATTTCCATACAAATTGTGTAATTATTTGTTTTAGTTCTCTGAAAAATACCATTGGTCGCTTGATGGGATTGCATTGAATCTATAGACTGCTTTGTGTAATATACTCATTTTCACTGTATTGATTCTTCTGATGCATGAATATGGTATGTTTCTCCATCTATTTGTGTCATCTTTGATTGCTTTCACTAGTGTTTTATAGTTTGCTATATATAGGTCCATTTTTTTCTTTAGGTAGATTTATTCCTAAGTACTTTATTCTTTCCATTGCAATGGTAAATGGAATTGTTTCCTTAATTTCTCTTTCTGTTTTTTTTATTGTTAGTGTATAGCAATGCAAGGGATTTCTGTGTGTTAATTTTATATCCTGAAACTTTACTATTTTCACTGATTAGCTCTAGTAATTTTCTGGTGGTGTCTTTAGGATTTTCTATATAGAGGACCATGTTATCTGTAAACAGTGAAAGTTTTACTTCTTTTCCATTCTGGATTCCTTTTATTTCTCTTTCTTTTCTGATTTTTGTGGCTAAAACTTCCAAAACTATGTTGAATAGTAGTGGTGAGAGTGGACATCCTTTTCTTGTTCCTGACTTTAGATGAAATGCTTTAAATTTTTCACCATTAAGGATAATGTTTGCTGTGGGTTTATCATACATGGCTTTTATTATGTTGAGGTATGTTCCTTCTATGCCTGATCTGGAGGGTTTTTTCATAAATGGATGGTGAATTTTGTCAAAGGCTTTCTCTGCATCTATTGAGATAATCATGTGGTTTTTATCTTTCAATTTTTTAATGTGGTGTATCACATTGATTGATTTCTGAATATTGAAGAATCTTTGCATCCCTGGGGTAAAGCCCACTTGGTCATAATGTATGATCTTTTTAATATGTTGTTGGATTCTGTTTGCTAGAATTTTGTTAAAGATTTTTGCATCTATGTTCATCAGTGGTATTGGCCTGTAGCTTTCTTTTTTTGTGGCATCTTTGGCTTTGGTATTAGGGTGGTGATGGACTCATAGAATGAGTTTGGAAGTTTGCCTTCCTCTGTAATTTTCTGGAAGAGTTTGAGTAGGATAGGTGTTAGCTGTTCTCTAAACTTTTGATAGAATTACCTGTGAAGCTATCTGGTCCTGGGCTTTTGTTTGTTGTTAGATTTCTGATTACAGTTTTGATTTCCATGCCTGTGATAGGTCTGTTAAGATTTTCTATTTCTTCCTGGTTCAGTTTAGGAAAGTTACACTTTTCTAAGAAATTGTCCATTTCTTACAAGTTGTCCACTTTATTGGTGTATAGTTGCTGACGGTAGTCTCTTATGACCCTTTGTATTTCTGTGTTGTCTGTTGTGATTTCTCCATTTTCGTTTCTAATTTTGTTGATTTGATTCTTCCTTTTTTTCTTGATGAGTCTGGATAATGGTTTGTCTATTTTATTTATCTTCTCTAGAACCAGTTTTAAGGTTTGTTGACTTTTGCTATAGTCTCCTTTACTTTAGTCTCCTTTTCCTATAGTTTCTTTTTCACTTATTTCTGCCCTAATTTTTATGATTTCTTTCCTTCAGCTAACCCTGGGGTTCTTCATTTCCTTTTCTAGTTGCTTTAGGTGTAGAGTTAGGTTATTTATTTGATTTTTCTCTTGTTTCTTGAGGTAAGCTTATATTGCTAGGAACCTTCCCCTTAGCACTGTGTTTACTGAATTCCATAGGCTTTGGGTTGTTGTGTTTTCATTTTTATTTGTTTCTATGCATACTTTTTCTTTTTTGATTTCTTCTGTGATTTGTTGGTTATTCAGAAGCATGTTGTTTAGCCTCCATGTGTTTGTATTTTTAATAGTTTTTTTTTTTCCTGTAGTTGACATCTGATCTTATCGCATCGTGGTTAGAAAAGATGCTGAAGTGATTTCAATTTTTTTGAACTTACCAAGGCTAGATTTATGGCCCAGGATGTGACCTATCCTGGAGAAGGTTCCGTGTGCCCTTGAGAAAAAGGTGAAATTCATTGTTTTGGGGTGAAATGTCCTATAGATATCAACTAGGTCTAACTGGTCCATTGTATCACTTAAAGTTTGTGTTTCCTTGCTAATTTTCTGTTTAGTTGATCTATCCATAGGTGTAAGCTGGGTATTAACGTCTCCCACTATTATTGTGCTACTCTTAATTTCCCCTTTCATACTTGTTAGCATTTGCCTTACATCTTGTGGTGCTCCTATGATGGGTGCATATATATTTATAATCGTTAGATCTTCTTCTTGGATTGGTCCTTTGATCACTATGTAGTGTCCTTCTTTGTCTCTTTTCATGGCCTTTATTTCAAAGTCTATTTTACCTGATAGGAGTATTGCTACTGCTGCTTTCTTTTGGTCTCCATTTGCGTGAAATATCTTTTTCCAGTCCTTCACTTTCAGTCTGTATGTTTCCCTTGTTTTGAGGTGGGTCCCTTATAGACAGCCTATATAGGGTCTTATTTTTGTATCCATTCAGCCAGTCTTTGTCTTTTGGTTGGGGCATTCAACCCATTTACAGTTAAGGTAATTGGTGCTGAATTCTCTCAGCTTTTGCTTGTCTGTAAAGCTTTTGAATTCTCCTTCATATTTGAATGAAAATCCTTGCTGGGTACAGTAATCTGGGTTGTAGGTTTTTCTCTTTCATCACTAAGTATGTCCTGCCATTCCTTTCTGGCTTGAAGAGTTTCTATGGAAAGATCAGCTGTTATCCTTATGGGAATCCCCTTGTGTGTTATTTGTTGTTTTTCCCTTGCTGCCTTTAATATTTGTTCTTTGTGTTTGATCTTTGTTAATTTGATTACTGTGTGTCTTGGGGTGTTTTACCTTTGGTTTATCCTGTTGGGAACTCTCTGGGTTTCTTGGACTTGGGTGGCTATTTCCTTCCCCATTTTAGGGATGTTTTCAACTATTATCTCCTCAAGTATTTTCTCATGGCCTTTCTTTTTGTCTTCTTCTTCTGGGACTCCTATGATTCAAATGTTGGGGTGTTTAACATTGTCCCAGAGGTCTCTGAGGTTGTCCTCATTTCTTTTAATTCTTTTTTCTTTTATCCTCTCTGCTTCATTTATTTCCACCATTCTATATTCCACCTCACTTATCCTATCTTCTGCCTCAGTTATTCTAATGTTGGTTCCCTCCAGAGTGCTTTTGATCTCAGTTATTGCATTATTCACTATTGACTGACTCTTTTATTTCTTCTAGGTCCTTGTTAAACATTCCTTTCATCTTCTCAACCCTTGTCTCCAGTCTATTTATCCGGGATTCCATTTTGTTTTCAAGATTTTGTATCATCTTTACTGTCATTATTCTGAATTCTTTTTCAAGCAGACTCCCTATCTCCTCCTCTCTTGTTTGGTTTGGTGGGCATTTATCATGTTCCTTTATCTGCTGAATATTTCTCTGCCTTTTCATTTTGTTTAGATTGCTGTGTTTGGGGTGGCCTTTCTGTATGCTGGAAGTTTGTGGTTCCTCTTTATTGTGGAGGTTCTTCCCTGTGGGTGGGGTTGGACGAGTGACTTGTCAAGGTTTCCTGGTTAGGGAAGCTTGGGTCGGTGTTCTGGTGGGTGGAGCTGGATCTCTTCTCTCTGGAGTGCAATGAGGTGTCCAGTAGTGAATTTTGAGGGGTCTGTGGGTTTAGTGTGACTTTTGGCTGCCTGTATTCTTGTACTCAGGGTTATGTTCCTGCAATGCTGAAAAATTATCTGGGTATATCTTGCTCTGGAACTTGATGGCTCTTGGGTGGAGCTTGGTTTCAGTATAGGTACGGAGGCTTTTGGATAAGCTCTTGTTGATTAACATTCCCTGGAGTCAGGAGTTTTCTGGTGTTCTCAAGTTTTGGATTTAAGCCTCCTGCCTGTGGCTTCCAGTCTTATTCTTACAGTAACCTCAAGATTTCTCCATTCATACAAGACAGTTGATAAAATACCTAGGCTAATGGTGAAAAGAGTCTCCACAGTGAGGGACACCCAGAGAGGTTCACAGAGTTACATGGGGAAGAGAAGAGGGAGGAGGGGTATAGAGGTGACCAGGCGGAGAAGAAGGGGAATCAAATGGGGTGAGATCAACCTATCCAGGAATCAATTCCCTAAGTGTTCTTCACAGTCCAGAAGACCCAAAGAGATTCACAGAGTTAAGTAGAGAATAGAAGGAAGAGGGAGGAGGTAAAGGTGACCTGGGGGAGAAAAGGAGAGTCAAAAGGGGAAGAGGGCAATCAAGCCAGTAATCACACTCCTAAGTAAAAACAGGCATTGAAGATTAGATTCTTAAAGGCACAAATTTGATAACAAATATCAAAAAGTGAAGATTAAAAGTCTAGAGTAGAGGTTAGACTCTCAAAAGTACAACATTAGAAATAAAAAAAAAATCACCAAAATTATAAAAAAACATATATATATATGAAATTTGCTTTAAAAATAGGGTCTTTTTTTTGCAAGGTAATAGGTCATGAAAATGAAAGTTAAAGGAGTAATAAAGAACTTAAAGTGAAACAATTAAAAAATGATCATAATAAAATGTATCTAGGAATTTCTCTGGTGCTCTTGAGGGCAGTGTGGGGTCAGTTCAGTTTCAGATAGCTCCTTGTTCCAGCTTATACTTCTTCTCAAGGTCTATAGGTCCCTTTGAAGGTAGTCAATACTAACCACAGGGTTTTAATCTGTTGCACCTGTCACTTCCAAAGTGGTTCCCTCTTCTTTGTTTATTTTGGTTTCCTCTGTGTGCAAGTCTCTTCAGTGTCTAATTTCCACCCTGACACAAGCGGGGGAAGGTGGTCCCTTATTTAGGTTCACTTGTTCAGCTGTGCTGTGGGGAGGGAGGGATACTGCAAACAAATGTCACTGGCGTGTGTGGGGAGTGTTCACAGTGTGTGGACAATGGTGGGTTTGCCCCCACTCACAGCACGTGTGCTTTACTGGTCTACACTGCTCAGGTTCCAGGTTGCTCTGCAGGGGAGCTGTGCAAAGTGGGTCCTGGGTTTCGTGAACTTCCCAGGTCTAAGCTGCTCAGGTCCAGGTTCTCGGGTACTCCACAAGACACAGACTCGGTTGGGCCTGTGTTTTGTGCCCTTCCCACATCCAAGGAGCTCAGACAACCAGGTGCTTGGTGAGCACACTCTCCCGGACGGCCTGTATGTCTTAATCACCTCCCTGGTCACAGCAGCTTGGTTCCCCGGGTGCACTGCAAGAGCGCCATCTCAGATGTGCTGTGTGTCTCCTCTGGGGGGCTGATCTCTGGCTGTGACCCTCCTGGCAGATGTCAACCATCCAGGATCTCAGGAAGACTTGGTTAGCAACTGGGAGCCTGCTCACAATTTGGTGGAGGATGCTGTCTCTGGGGCTGAGATTGCCCCTTGCTTTCCAGCTCTGGCTGGGGCCCGCCTGCCTCTCTGCCTCTGGCGAGGGGATGGGCCAGTCCACAGCCAGCTAGCTCTCCTTTGGTATTTGCTCAATTCTTTGTGAGCAGGCCAGGCTGTGACTTAGGTTAGAGTCTTTTTGTGGGAAAGTTCTCTCTCTCTTTCCCTCTCTCTTTCTCTCTCTCTATCTCTCTCTCTGCTTATCCTACAGTTTGGGTTGCTGCCTCACATTAGCTCCCTCAGATTGTCCTCAGGGTATTCAGGCCTGGTCCTTACCCTAAGCATGCAACCCACGCCTTCTTGTTCAGCCCCCCCCCATCGCTAGCGGTGGACATGAGCGTCTGTACTACTTCTCCACTGGGAGTTGCAGTTAAGCACATATTCTATGAGATTTTTTTTTTTTTAACCTCCCAGGTATGTTGCCCTCTGAGATTCCAAAACTCCCTACAGACTTGCCAGTGAGAGGGTTTCCTGGGGTTTGGAAACTTCTCCTTCTTCACAACTCCCTCCCAGGGATGGATCTCCATCCCTAACTCTTTTGTCTCTCTTTTTGTCTTTTATATTTTGTCCTACCTCCTTTCAAAGAGGATGAGCTGCCTTTCAGGGTGCCTGGTGTCCTATGCCAGCATTCAGAAGTTTTGTGAAAGTTACTCAGCATTCAAATGATCTTTTGCTGAATTTGTGGGGGAGAAAGTGGTCTCCCCATCCTATTCCTCTGCCATCTTAGAACCACCCCAACACATGCTTTAAATTTTTTACCCTCTGAACACCAGTGTGAGATAAATAATGTTTACATAATTTCTTCACTCAGTTATCTACTGAGTCCCTAATATGTGTCAGACACTGTGCAGAGGGTAACTCTGATGTCTGTGTGATGTTGTTCCTGTCCTCAAGGAGTTTACGCTCTAGGAGAGAGACACAGAACATGTTGTCACGGTAGGACAGCACTTAAACATTTGCCCTTTGCCTTTCCACAAAGTACATTCACCTGAGGGAGGCATCTGCTCTTCTCTGGGTGTTTAAAACACAAAATCAGGAACAAAAGAGGAGGCATAAGAGGAAAGCTTCTTTAAATGCAACAAAAGTAAAAAATGAAGTGTGGGGCCAAAGTTTTAATTGGACTACATAAATAAAGGTAACAAGTGGTGGTATTGCAGAGTTATAGGTAAGGAGTAATGGATTTTCAGAGAAGAATACTGCAACTTTGAGATGTGGGGAGATCTGTGGGAGAATCCAGAAGACTGACTGGGACAGAGGGTTTAGCAGAGGTTTGGTAGGTGACATAGTATTTCCCCAGTCCTTGTAAGACATATTTCATCTCACCACATGGAAATAAAAGAAAAGGCACCCCAAATCGAGGAAAGAGTGTGAGCAATCTATAAAGATTGGAATGTACACCTGCAACAGAGTGTATTATGATTCAGCTGGAAAAATTAGCAGTGGGTAAATCAGAGTACTGGGAGTTCAGTTTGGAAAGGTACATTGGAAGAGATCATGGAACTTGTTCATGCAGGATCCAGAGAGTATGAGTAACTTATTGCTGGATTTGCACATGTGTGACTCCATTCCCCTTTAAGGAAGAACTTGGTGCCCTGCTTTTGGGAATATGCTAACAACAGATGACCCATTTTGTGGCAAAGGTTGTGCAACCATGGATGCATGCCAGTGGGATCCACTAGTTCTGCTGTACAATGAATCAGCTGATGGTAGCCTATCCCATAGAATGTTGAAGAGATTCTTACAAAGTTTATCAAAGGTGCCACCTTGGGGGTGTAGAATGGTTATTCTGCTCTTTGGGGTGTGTGGTGAAACACTGACATGAGACTGTTGGGTCCCAAACAGTTACAATACATGGGTCTAGGATCAAGGAGTCTGCACAGAATTAGTCCTCCTGCCATTGCTCCTAGAGACCCGCTTGGAAATGCCTCTTTCCTATCCCCATAAACATGAGTCTCTACGGAATTAGAAGTCCTTATGCCCAGGGAGAGGAACAATTCCACCACTGGGCACATTAATGCTTTCACTGAAACTGAAGTTATTATAGCTGTGTGGTCATTAGGGGCATCATTTGTCAGTAGACTAGCAGACAAAGAAAATAGCTACCATGCTGGTGAAAACTAACTCTGATAATCAAGAGGAGCTAGACTCTGAGCTGCATAATCAGAATGGAGAGGAGATCTTGGCGAGCAACTGAAGCATTCCTTGGAGCTTCTATGCCTGATAAGAGTGCATCTTCCACAGACTTACAAAAGCAAAACAACCATGCTTGTAACCCTCAGGAATAAAGATCTGAGTCAAGTCACCTAGAATACAGAGATTTAATAGATCATTTGTCAGCCACCAAAGATTGATATGAAAATAGCAACCAAAGTCTCAGACTCTTCAGGGAAGAGGCTCTCCATCATCTGGCTGGACAATTACCTAGACCAGCTACAGCCCTGGACAAAGGTAAGAACAATCTAGAAAAATCCATCTAGAGAATGGAGATAATAATCAATATTTATGGTCTTGGGGAAAGCTGCAGCAGTGGGTACTGTAGGTCATGCCATTAATTCTAATTGCTTAATCTTATTAAAAGAATGTAATTGGATGCCACCTTGAAGAGTAGTTGACAGTGTAATGAATGTGGGTTACAAGTAGATCTTCCTGGCATAAGGGTGGGTTGGAGCAGATGCTTTTGCTAGTCTACAAGATATCCTCTTCCCCACTCCTACTTCCAGGGGTGCAGACACTTCTGTATGTGCTAACAGCACCCCTCCTCCAACATAAACCACTCATCTTGTTGCATTTCTGTCCTGTAATTTTCACTGAAGGTGCAGAAGCCAACTCAGTTCACATGCAGGAAATCCCTGGCAGTGCAGGAGTGCTCATTCTGGACAGGTTGGGATCTGATGAGTAAGTACCGTAGCCATCCTCTCCATGGACAGTTTTTGGAGGAATTCTATTTATTTATCAGAGGACCAGGCTGAGTTGAGTCTCTGTCACCTACAACTGCGACCTCGAGAATGTGTCTTTCATTGGCTTTTTGTACTTCATGTCACATTTCCCTGTAGTAGCTTTCTAGAATGTACTCCCAAATAAAATGTGTGTGTGCTCAGTCATTAAGTCATTTCCAACTCTTTGCAACCCCATGGACTGTAGCCTGCCAGACTCCTCTGTCCATGGGGTTTCCCAGGCAAAAATACTGGAATGCGTTGTCATTTCCTTCTCAAGGGAATCTTCCCCATCTGGGGATCAAATTCACATCTCCTGAATTAGCAGGTAGTTTCTTTACTAGGGAAGCCTCCCTAAAATATATGTGTACCAAAATTTCTGTCTCAAGTCCTGTTTATGGGAGAACTCAAACTAAGGCAATTTTGATGTAACTTTGGAAAACAAGGATATGCATACATAGTAGATTACATATAACAATGAACTGAGATGTCTGGGGAGTCAAATAGGACAAAGAATAGCAAAGTACCGTTATTTTTCAGCAATAAATAGTTTTACATGAAATGAGCTGGACAGTCAGGAAGAATTTTAGTGTTGGGGAAAAAGTCCATCTGTCATTTGTGTTAAGATGTTTATTTTTAGGTGTCTACATTGCTGTGCTTTGTATACCAAACTAATACAGATTGAGCAGAACAACGGCATAAGTTGTTTATCTCCTCAATTTTTTTTAATATAGCATGTATTGCTTGTTTTCCTATTTATAAAGTGAGATATATTTATCATAGAAAATTTGGATATTGCAAAAATACATAGAAATGTTACTTGTAAGCCTACCATCCAAGATTTTCCATAGGTAGTGTGAAACAAGTTTAAAGTTGTATGCTATCTATGTTTCAATTCTGTATATAAATCTAGGACAGGATTATATACCATGTAAATATAAAGTGAAAGGTCTGTTTCAGACTGTGAATATGAAGCTCAGATCCTGGCTCCATGCACCTTTATTCTTGCCCAACATCAAAACTCCTGTCATAAACCTGAAAATAATATTTTAGCCTACAAATATGCCATGGTTTGTTGACCCACTCATAGATTAATTGAGGTTTTTTTTTTAAGTTTAATTAATTAATAATTATTATGTGGCCAAATCTACAGTGAAATTAATAGGGTGAAAGGTCAGAAACATGTTGTTTTTAAAAACATTGCCAAATTGCTTTTCTGAAAGATTAACTCAATCACCTTTCTATCAGATAGCAATGAGTAAACCTTACTCTCACCAACTCCACATTTGGTTTTCTTTTTATTAAACAGTGATAGGCCTGGATCATCAGGGGAGCCATATTAAGAGGATATTGCACACAAATGATTTTAATAAGTGCCCTACTGGGCCTTACCCCCTGGAGAAGGGAATGGCTACCGATTCCAGTATTCTTGCCTGGAGAATTCTGTAGACAGAGGAACCTGGTGAGCTACAGTCCATAGGGTCACAAAGGGCTGGACACAGCTGAGCAACTAATGATTTTTCCTTCACTGGGCCTTCCTAGTTCCCGGTAAGAATGAGTCTGGACACTTGATGAGACCTTCATATGGTACCATCTTGACCTGAAATAAGTAATGAGGTCTACATCTAATTCATAATCATTTACTAATTATACATATATTTGGTTTTACAACAGAGAAATCTATTAAAAAATATGACCCTTAGAGGTATGACATTTTCATAACTGAAACTTTTTAAGAAACTTAAAAAAAAAAAAAAAGAAAAACCAGATCATCGTCAATGCTGTTTAGCCCTCTGAGTCAAGCTCAAGTCCTCCCTCATGAGTAATGCTGTCTTCATTAATTTTCTTTTCTGCCAGATGGTTTGCTAATTTAAAATCCCTCAAGTGATAGGTGTTTTATTATAGACAACCCGCTTGGCAGGGGAAAGTATGACTGCAGACTTTCACACCTTCACTGATGAAGTTAATGAGTTCATATCAAGTTTATGAAATTCTTTTCACTTATTCAGACTTGCAGAATTGGATTCAGGGAGGAAGAATATGGATCTCAAGTTCCAGGAATGCTTTGATAAAGACCATCCAGAAAATGTTATGGAATCAAGAGAAAAAAATATTTATAATGTTCTTTTCTATTAAGATTACCAATATTTTTTAAGTGAAGTCCTTTATTAACTCACAGCCAGTCTATTATCAAAGTTTCTTAGTTAGTCTTCTGGGGATTTTAATTTCTTGCTTTTTCTAAACCACTCTTCAAATGGCAATCACAATAATGTCCCCCCAAATGCCTCTAATATCATGCAACTGACAGTTATTTAAGGTCCAAGTCTTTGGCTTGTAATTTAAATCATCCATTCCCAAGTTACCTTTCTTGTGCTTCTCTGCACAAACCTGTCACTTTTGCCAAGATGAGTCCATTCATAGTAAAGTCACGTTAATGTTGGTCAGTTCAACTCTTTTGTTTACATTTCTAATCTTGGTTTTTCTATTTCTATTCTACTTACCATCTGAAGCCCAGCTCAAAGGCCACTTCTCTTGTTAAGCCTCCTTCATTTCCTCTTCTAGGAATTATGTCACTTTTTCTGATCTCTTATAGGACTTATTTTCTGCATTACTTTGGTTAACAATGGACATTTTGTCTTCTGTTGTAGTTAGTTGAATTTATATGTGGTCACTTCAGATTATAAGTTACAGTAGTGCAGGAAACATAGTTTATGGATTGTTTATATTCCTTATTGTACTTGCAGAGAACTTGTGAAAAGTAGGTGATAGATCAATATTTATTTATTGAAAGTCCAAATGCATTTTCCAGGGAGTGACGAAAAATATTTAATGACTCGTAATAAAACAGGACACTGAATTGCTTATTATGAAACATTCCAAGAAGAACTAAATAATATACTTTCTTGATGGCACTGCTAACTAAGGTGCACAAACTAGAGTTTTCTAACAACAGATCTAATTCAGGCAAGTGGATAATTTTAAAGTAAAAATTTAAGTATATACTTAAAATAGTTCAGACCAACATATGACATTTAAACGAATAAAATGCTACAAAATTAAAGCATCAATTTTGTAACTCAGTTACTAGTATAGAGAAGATCATTCTCAAGAAAATTATGGGCTTCCCAGGTGGCACTGGTGGTAAAGAATCCACCTGAAATGCAGGAAACACAGGAGACTTGGGTTTGATCCCTGTGTAGGGAAGATCCCCTGGAGGAGGGCATGGCAGCCCACTCCAGTATTCTTGCCTGGAGAATCCCATGGACAGAGGAGCCTGGCGGGCCACAGTCCATAATGTTGCAAAGAATTGGCCAAGACTAAAGCGAATTATAACAGAGAGGTTCAGAATTTCTTTCAGGAAGTTTTTAGAGGGTCTGTATCTCTTTCAACACATTTTAGGAGAAATCTGGCCTAATTTATATACTAATAATAAATTTAAATAGAAAGAGTTCTGCCTTTTTTTTTCTATATCATTTACACCCTTATCAAAAATTGTGTTCCATTCTAAGCATGTACTGTTGCTGAAATATCAGCATGTAGATATGGAAAACCATCTTCTCTTGAACTTTGAAATATACTCTTTGCTTATCAAGAACTTAGAAAATTAAAGTGATCAAATATTCACTTATCAACAAATGCTTCTTGGGCATCCACATGTACTAGGTGGTATTTCAAAAGGCAAAACATTTCAGTTGTAAAGAAACAGACACAATTTCTAACCGTATGAAGTATGTATTATAACTGGGTAAGACAGACTGATGGCTCAGTGGTAAAGAATCTGACCAACTGCCAAAGCAGGAGATGTAGGTTCAGCCCCTGGATCAGGAAGATGCCCTGGAGAAGGAAACGGCAACTGACTCCAGTATTCTTACCTGGGAAATTCCATGGACAGAGGAGCCTGGCAGGCTACTGTCCATGGGACATGATTTAGTGACTAAACAAAAACAACAAGATACACAAAAAACCCAAAACATTATACATAAATTAATTTATATTACAACACGCAAGCTTAAGATAAAAGAAATAGAAATAAAATGATTAGGAGTTGGGAGGAGTACAGCTTACAAATTTTCTGATTTTGATTCTTAGTTCATGTTTTCATGTATTAAGCCAGTACAATGTAAACTTTTAAAAAGTATTAATTATGTTACATAATATTATGATATATAGCCCTGAAAATAGTAGTGAGTTAGCAAGCTAAAACAAATTATGAATATATCTTATTCATTTAATGGATTATTCATGAAGGGAAAAAGTATGTCACTCAGTCGTATCTGACTGTTTGTGACCCAACGGATGGTAGCCTGCCAGGCTCCTCTGTGGGCTTCTCCAAGCAAGAATGCTGGAGTGGGTTGCCATGCCCTCCTTCAGAAGATTTTCCCAAGCTAGGGATTGACCCTGCAATTCTTAGCCTCCTGCATTGACCGGGGGTTTCTTTACCACTAGCATCACGTGGAAAGCAAAGGTATGCCATAATTAGATTTTTATTTTAAAATATTGTTTTGATCACTATGCAAAGAGCAGCCTGTTGAGAATACAGATAGATGACTGTCACAGTTATAAGGCAAGAGATGATGGTGGCTTGACTGAGGTAGAAGTTGAAGGGAAGAGAAGTAACCAGATATGTTTTAGAGACAAAATAGAATAGGACCTGCTCATAGTGATAAAAAAATAAGTGATAAAAATTAAAAGATAAGAAATTAATTAAGACTCCTTGGTGACTGACTTAAGCAGAAGAATGATGCCGTTTGCTACCCAATGGGAAAGATGAAACGAGGCACAGGATTGAAAGTAGTTGATATAGAACAAATTAAGAATTTTGTTTTATAGAGAATAAAATGGTGGTTACCAGGGGATGGAGGGGTGAGAGAATAAGATTGATTTGTTTAAGGAGACAAACTTGGAATGAATAGTAAATAAGTCATATAGGTCTAATGCCTAGTATAATGATTACAGACAGTGAGATTGTATTTTAATTATGCGAAATGGTAAATGGGCTTCCCAGGCAACTCTTGTAGCAAAGAATCTGCTTGCAATTGGAGACATGGGTTCTATTCCTGAGTTGGGAATATCTCCTGGAGGAGAATATAGTAACCCACTCTAGTACTCTTGGCTGGAGAACTGCACGGACAGAGGCACCTGGAGGGCTGTAGTCCATGGGACGGCAAAGAGTTGGCATGACTGAAGAAACTCAAGCACGCACACACATACCCAAGGTGATAAATGCCACTACAACGGCAGACAGCCTTGCAGTATATAAACATACCAGAGCAACACATTGACAACTTTAATATACACAATGTTTTATAACAAACTTTTTTCCGTAAAAAAATTCTGTTTTAGCTGAGTCCCTTTAATCAGGTTACTAGATGCCCACATCAACAAGTCAAGTAGTGAGTGACCCATGAATCTGGGATTCTGGGGAAAAGTCAGGGCTTGAACTCCATACCAAAATCAGTTTTCTAAACTAAATAAATATCTTGACTTCAAATTTAAGAGATTTCTTTTGAAAATTATATCTATATCACTCTCATTATATGCTCAGTTTGTGGAAAATCTTGGGCAGGAGGCACTTCCAGGGAGATGATAACCAAAAGCTATCTTTTAAATTTAAATCACATAGTGGGACTGAAAAATGGGGTCTTAAATTTTTACAGTGTCTTTAACAGGTGAAAAATTTTAATTTTAACAACCTTTGTTTTTTTTTTTTTTTTTCACCTGAAGGAAAAAATAAGATCTTAACTGAGGAAATGTGATCAGTATTATCAAGACCAAAGGAGAAGAAATGAAATATTAATATCTCGTTTTTTAATGAGCTAAGGCCTCATTGGCCAGAACTATCAATGGTTAAATCTACTTGCTTTTCTTTCTCTTTGAAAGAAAATACTCTAAGCTCATCAAATGGAAATTGTGCTCATGGTATTCATTCTTTATTCAGGATATAAGGATTATTAATACTGCCAGGATTATTTTTCCTGATTAATCATATTAAATTTAATAGTCCTCAGATCTCTCACTATTTTTTTTTTTTTTAATTTTAAACTCACCCTCTAACCACAGACCAAACAGGTCATGGATCAAGTCCTCATTATAGTATTTCTTTCATTTTACTTCTGTTTGACTCTAACAAAAATCTCACTGCTGCCAATTTCCAAAGAATTAATAGCTGTATACTCTATCAATGTTACAAAAAAAAATGAGCCTTGGAATATATTTAGAACAGAGTCATACTAATTTTGCTAGTTGAAATCTTTAGCTCGAAGAATTGAAAAGTACATATTTTCAATGTGTTATCACTTACAAAACTCTTCTTTTAAGGTTCAAACATTCTGTAAACTTGGGATATAAAATAGTTTAAGAAGAAACACTGTGTTTAATGGTTCCTTTCATCTTACTGTCATCAAAGGCTCATTAATTAATAAGAAAAAAAATCTGACTGATGGTAAAGTACTAACGACACTCGCAACACTACCCTCTAGGACAGAGATTATGGAGCATTTTAGACTCCGTTTAATCCCTGCAGCAAACGCTTGCTCTAGAGTTGTCTATTAGTATATAATTGGACTATTCACTTCCATCTCTTTTTTTCCTTATTCTATGACTTTTTCTGTTTCAACATTACAAACTGTACATTCCACTACTTTTAACCCATTGTGATGGCCTTTGAAGAAGCAAAACTGCAAAATTCAACATGAATACAAACGAGTGTTGTCTTGAGTAGAGAATAGTCATCTTGCTGTGAAAAAAAAATTTTTTTTTTTTTTTTTACTACTTACTCTCTCTTTTTTATTTCCTCCTTCTTCCCAGGAGATACCAACTAAAGCAAGTCAGTAGTATAGGGAGAAGAAATTTCAGGTTTTGCTCTTTGTTTTTAGATTTCCCACTTGATTTTTATTTAACCCAATCCAAGTAGGCCTAAAAGACTTCTCATAGACTTCTTGTATGAGATGCTAGTGAGAAATATTATCTGGTATGTGCAGGAGAAGTTTATTTTCCCCTTATTTAAAATGAAAAATGACTTTTATAGTCTAATTTTCCTAAGAAGAAATCAAATATTTTGACCTTGTTATTTGTGAAATAATCCTCTTTTTCCAGAAGTAAAACATAATATATGCCAGTGAAATAACTGTCTTCAATCAACATGAAACTTTATATTTCTAAAGGTATATTTAATTAAAGGTAAAGGTACATTTTAATTTGTGGGATTTACAACAGGAAAATTACAGGCAACAATTAATAGTTTATCTACTAAAACCTTTTTTTCAAAGCAATATTAACAAAAGTATAATGTTAGGCCAAATTTTTTATAGGACATTGGAGAAATTTATTTTTTCTTTGAGTGACATACCAGGCTCAAATATAGGCCCAGCAGTTATGCATTTAATGTGTATTTAAACATCTTTTGTAGAAACATAGTCAAATACAAATATATGAAGCATTATTTCAAACCAAAGATAATTAATTTACCTCTTTGCTAAGAATCCTTGGTTTTTTGTTTTTTCCTTTCTTTTTTTTTGCTACAGAGTCAAACTTGAGATTACACAAAGATCTCATTTTCAACTCACAGGAAGATATGTCTATCCTAATGTTTGGTTATTGTTAAGAATAAACTTGATCACCCATGTGAGGATTGAAAATTAACATAAGTTTTTCAACACTTTCCTATAAATGACAATTTATTCTCCTTTCAGAGAAAGTGAGATCTTATCTTGGGACAGACTGGGAAATTTCATCTTAAATGTATGAACTGTGGTTCAACAATATTCTTCCTCTTTTCTTCAAGTCAGGTTCCCAGGCTGAGAAAGGGTCATCACCATGTTAAGCAGGGCTGTTACCACATTAAACACTTAGAGGGAAAGTGGATTCTGGGGGCAATGCTGGTCTTTTACACTGCGGCTCCTCAAGAGGGTTTTCAAAAAGACAAGATCTACCAATATCTTTCCTCACTCTCGGGACCAAGAGGCAGTGGAAACATTTCAAGATTTCCTTTTGCAACATGATTTTTCAAAAGATTTCATTTCCTTTTAAATCTGAGACTCTCATCACTGGAAGTCAAAACATTTTCTGAAGAGTTTTATAGGGGCTTGTTCAACTGGTTCATGTGATAAAAAATGTGTGCTGAGCAGACAGGTTTTTGCAGCCATTTTTCATCTTCAAAACACTCAGCAACATCTGCAATTTACCTTTCAACTCAAACACCCTGGGAAGAATACCTCTGCTAAACCACCAGATAGCTATCTATAGCAGGAGAGTTCTGAGCTCTTTTCTAGATTTTTGCAGAGTTTTCAAAGCATTCCCAAGTGAACATCCATTGTTTGTTTAATAAAGTTAATGATTCTTGTACCATCATTCATACATTTTTAAACATTTGCATTACCAAGAACATCAGCACCTATCTGTGAAGAAAGCAGTGCATTGTGGCATTATTTTATAAAAGGTGAAATAAATATATTGTAAGGTCAGTCATTGGAAGGACACTAGCAATACAGATGCAAAGCCAGTTCCTCCAGGACAAATCCTTTGTTTATGAAACTTTAAATGTATCTTGCCTTTGCCTTTTTTCATGCAGTTCTTTGCAGCAGGAAAAGTTTTCTTGAATTTCAACATCATTTACAAATCTTACAAATACTATAGTGTGACATTTATTGGTGAAATCTGTTGACTCATCAACCTGGAGAGAGAAGCTGTTGTTTTTCAGTTTATTATATCCAACCTTCCCAGCACAATGGGACGTACCATCAATACATCAACTTATTTACTGTTTCAAAGTGGAACCTTTTCATGTTATCATACTGTATCTTGTCACAGCACTTTACTTTCTCATTTTACATGCTGGCTTTATTAGTTTTCCTTTTCTGGGCAATAGGTTTTGCTGTTACTAAGTAAATTATTTTCCAGGACTTTCCAATCTAGGCTTTTATTTTGTTTGTTTTGGGATTCCAATAGTTGTTTGAAATGATCAGAACCTTTATTTATCAAATGGCGATGAACTCAGTAGAACTATTGAGAGCTGTTTTTCAAAGAATGTACAATGGAATAGGGAAGACTTGAATTACACACCCACGTAAAATGCATTTTTAAGTAACTATCATGGTAGAAACAGGTGATTTTGTGTCTCCTGTTCTGTTACTGCAGTGAAATGACATATAGGATTTTAATTCCTTATCATTAATCTCATCAGAATTTTCCAATCCTATACCTAGAATCCTCCTCTTCTTCCTGACACCTCATCTTCAAAAATCGACACCTTAGACCTTATATGTTTGTCATATGTGTGTATCATATGCAGCTAATGTAATCAGAAATAAAAGGGCATAATGAATAAGCAAGCAAAAAATTGCCAAAATATATGAAGTATTCAAAATATACTTTACTTCTGACACCATTCACATTTTATAACGTTTAATTCAAGAGTAAAGAGGTAGGACTTTCCCTGGTGGTCCAGTGGTTAAGAATCTGCCTGCCAATGCAGAAGACACGAGTTTGGTTCTTGGTCTGGGAGGATTCCACTTACCACGGGGCACCAAAGCCCCTGCACCAGCAGTACTGACCCCTCACTCTGGAGCCTGCCAGCTGCAGCTACTGAGCCTGCAATCCACAGCCTCTGAAGCAGCTTGATCCTGGAGCCTGCACTCCTCATCAAGAGAAGCCACTGAAATGAGAAGCCCACACACTGCAACGAGAGAGTAGCCCCCACTTGCCGAAACTAGAGAAAGCCTGTGGGCAGCAGCAAAGATTCGGTGCAGCTAAAAATAAATTAATTTTTTCAAAAAAGAAAGAAAACGAGTTCCCCCTGCCAAAAAAAAATTGAGAGTAAAGAGGCAGAGGAAAGTTGGGGAGTGTAAGCAGATGACCCACAACACTTAAGAATTTCTTGTAGCGATTATAAATCTCTGCCAGGTCTCTGACCTCACAAACCATCTCTTGGTTTCATGCACCTGGCTAAAATAAAGAATATTGATGCCAAATAGGTCTTGACATTTACAAATACGAAGAATGAAGGAAGATAGGAATCTGGTAGAGAAAACTGAGTGAGTGTTTCATATATTGTTTAAGGAGAGCCTACTCTGGGACTGGAGGGAAATACGCTAGCAAATGTTTTACAGTTTCCACTGCTTTCAGTGAGTTGGAATGGGAATGTACAGAAAGCCCTATAGGAAATATCCAGGAAAGCTACCCAGGAAACCTCAAAAGCAGACTCTACTATTGACTCTTCTACCATTTAGACTTCAGTTCTCTCATTCACAAATCTAACAGGTTAATGGATGAGCAAACTTCATATTCTGAGACCCTATAATTTTGCTTCTTTTTCTCAACAAGAGGCTTAAATACATTAAAGTGAGTCTCTCATTTCTCCTTCTATCATAAATTCAAATTTTGTAAAACATTCTGCCTCATGCTACATTGGAGAATTCCACCCATCTCCTTTCTCCTTAGAAAACAAGGAGGCATAGCCTTCTAAACTGGAAATGGCAGTAACAGGAATTGCAAGAGTTGTAGGTGTGTGTGCTAAACAGCTTTAGTCATGTCTGACTCTTTGCAGCCCCATGGACTGTAGCCTGTCAGGTTCCTCTGTCCTTGGAATTCTCAAGGCAAGAACACATGCTGTCCTCCCGGGGATCTTCCCAACCCAGGGATCAAGCCCATGTCTCTTATATCTCCTACATTGGCAGGTGGGTTCTTTACCACTAGCACCACCTTGAAAGCCCAGGTTACAGATAGAGTGTTGCAGAAATTAAACAGACTAGCTGGTGGTGGTGATAAAATACTTAAATATCACTCCCCACTATTGTTCTGCTGTAGATTTCAGATTCTACATTTTCACATCCTGAAAAAGACATGGGATATATATCATTTGAAATGTGCTGGCACAGAGGTACCCAACTTGTTTATCTAGGACAGTCATGTCATGGCTCAATCCTCAAACTGCACGACTAAATATTCAGCATCTGTTATTCTCCCTCACACTTTGTTTTTGATTGGAAGCCAAAAAAAAATTCATGCCTTCCTCTCTTCACACAACAGAAGGTAAACTGTTGGCACTCAGATGTTAAATAATGCCATTATAAAGACTGTTATGTTTGAAACATAATTAAAAAATATCTCATGTGGCACTTGAAGCATTTTTTAAAGGCTATGATATAGTTAAAAACAAATAACTGTTGATTACTTGCAAATTTCTCCTAGGAGTATTAACCAAAATAGCAGGAGCTTGAAAGTTAAATTTCTAGTTAGTAAACTTATTTTTTGAGCACCCATTCATTCAGATTTGCCCTTTAAAAACACTGGATTATTTATATTCATTAACATGAATAAAGTTGAAATGTCACCTTGTGTATTTCTCTCTAGCTCTAAGATTGTATATAACTTTTAAAATTAAGATTTAAGAGTTGAACTTAGATGATACTGTGACAAGTTCACTAACAGTGGTTATACAGAGGTGAAGCAATAATAAGTGCAATATCCTATGTGCTTTTACATTAATTTGCTAGTTAGTGGATGGAAACTCCATTCAAAGCTGTAGTCTTATAATAAAATTAGCACTGATAAACTGTCATAAGTATTAGAAGGTTAATAAAAGAAGAAGGCTCAAACTTATACGGGATAGTAATAAAGAAGAAAAACTGTTGGGTTAGACTCCATCTCTTTCAAGCTCGATAAGTTATTTATAGTTCTCTCATCCTCAATTTCCTCTTAGCAAAAGCAGATTAAATACTTCTCTTACTGATGTTTTATGGATTAAAGTCCATGTGTATCTGAGGCAGTGTTCACACTGCTTGGTACTGAAAGAGTGTGCAGTCTATGGAAGCTAATTTTATCTGCTGCTCCAGATTGTGAAGTTCTGTAGAGAAGGGTCAGTATCCCATGAACTGTTGTATTCTCATTGCATAACCTTAGGTCTGTGAATATAAGGATTTGCTTATATCCATAAATGGATTTGCTCCCATTAAGTTTTTCAAGTTACCTTTCTTCTATTCTCTGGCCCCACTGACATACTATATTCTAAAAAGAAAAGCCTTAGCTGCTACTACATTTTACTTAATTCTTTCCTCCAATTGAGACCAGTTCATAAGAATATGGGGAAACAAGGAAAGACACATTTAGAAAGGCTAATTCTTATTTTTCTAATCAAGAACATTCTAGAGGGTTGGCTTCTAGCAACTCCTGGGGTCACTGTCCTGGAGAACTAAATATAAGAACAGTTGGCTTGTAGCAGCCCTCGGAGTCACTGTCCTGGAGAGCAAAATATAGGAACCAACATTATTCTAACTTTGTGCTGAGTACACACAAGAACAAATCACATTTCTCTCTCTTATGCAGCTTTAATCATTGCTTCTTTGTACTGTTTCCTTGATTATGAACCTCAAATACCAGTGTAACACTTTATTTATTTTTTTTTTTTGAATGCATTTATTTTTTTTTTTTATTTGTGGTGGATTTTGTCATACATTGAAATGAAACAGCCAAGGGTTTACATGTGTTCCCCATCCCAATCCCCCCTCCCACCTCCCTCTCCACCCATTTCCTCTAGGTTTTCCCAGTGCACCAGGTCCGAGCACTTGTCTCATGCATCCAACCTGGGCTGGTGATCTGTTTCACCCTAGATAATATACATGTTTCAATGCTGTTCTCTTGAAACATCCCACCCTCGCCTTCTCCCACAGAGTCCAAAAGACTGTTCTATAAATCTGTGTCTTCTTTTTTTTTTTTTTTCTGTTCTGCATATAGGGTTATCATTAACATCTTTCTAAATTCCATATATATGTGTTAGTATATTGTAATGTTCTTTATCTTTCTGGCTTACTTCACTCTGTATAATGGGCTCCAGTTTCGTCCATCTCATTAGAACTGATTCAAATGAATTCTTTTTAATGGCTGAGTAATATTCCATGGTGTATATGTACCACAGCTTCCTTATCCATTCGTCTGCTGATGGGCATCTAGGTTGCTTCCATGTCCTGGCTATGATAAACAGTGCTGAGATGAACATTGGGGTGCACGTGCCTCTTTCAGATCTGGTTTCCTTGGTGTGTATGCCCAGAAGTGGGATTGCTGGGTCATATGGCAGTTCTATTTCCAGTTTTTTAAGAAATCTCCACACTGTTTTCCATAGTGGCTGTACTAGTTTGCATTCCCACCAACAGTGTAAGAGGGTTCCCTTTTCTCCACACCCTCTCCAGCATTTATTGCTTGTAGACTTTTGGATAGCAGCCATCCTGATTGGCGTGTAATGGTACCTCATTGTGGTTTTGATTTGCATTTCTCTGATAATGAGTGATGTTGAGCATCTTTTCATGTGTTTCTTAGCCATCTGTATGTCTTCCTTGGGGAAGTGTCTGTTTAGTTCTTTGGCGCATTTTTTGATTGGGTCATTTATTTTTCTGGAGTTGAGCTGGAGGAGTTGCTTGTGTATTTTTGAGATTAAGCCCTTGTCTGTTGCTTCGTTTGCTATTATTTTCTCCCATTCTGAGGGCTGTCTTTTCACCTTGCTTATAGTTTCCTTTGCTGTGCAAAAGCTTTTACAGTGTAACACTTTAGAGCCCTGCAAGGCTACACTCATCAGCAGCACTTGGTAACACGTCTGACACCCAGGAGCTTGAATGCCAGTCTAAATGGTAACTCATTACAAAAGTTAAATGGTAGCCAAGTTCCCCTTTCCACTCTCCTGTGTACCCCAGCTAGCTTCCACTCTTCAGGGATAAGAGTTTTTCCTTGGGTTCCTGGAGAGTTACTTCTTTAAACTTCCGTGGCCAGTGCTCAGGACTGACGTTACTGTGTTGACTATTAGGACTCCCACTTAATCACTACCGTTAGCACAGATGGAGATGCATTTCTCTCCCCATCTACTTTTGGGTTCTGTAATGTGCACGTCTTGTGCTCATGGGAGCCAGCAAAGAGGATGTGTGTGCTGACGCTCACTCCACACTCCACTGATGATAAAGTTCTGTGTGCTTGGCCTCTGAGTCGTGTCCAACTCTTTGCAACCCCATGGACTGTAGCCCGCCAGACTCCTTCGTCCATAGAATTTTCCAGGCAAGAATTCTGGAATGGGTTGCCATTTCCTAATCCAGGAGATCATCTCCCACCCAGGGGTCAAACCTGAGTCTCCTACGTCTCCTGCATTGGCAGATGGATTCTTTACCACTGACCCACCTGGGAAGCCGCCTGAAGCTCTGTGCCCTTCTCGAAGCTGCGGTCACCTGGAAAGGCCACCTTGTCACAACTTCAGAGCCTCCTGGGCCAATGATGCAACCTGGTTTCTTTCTTCCTGAAATCAATCCTGGAGTAAGGACAGCTTTTAACTTAATTTTAATGGATTGTTATTTTAAGCCACAAGCAACTATGTTTGTCTAATTGCTACTGAAATTGAAAACTTTCCTTCCTCATCTCCTAATTTGTATCAGCACCCTAACCTTAGGGAGGCAGACTCTTTTGGACTGGGGGGAAGTTATCTGGTTATGTACTTTCTGACACAAATTTCCAGTGCAAACCTGCTTAAAAAACACAAGTTCATAGTTTTTATTGGCATTGACATTAAAGGTATTAAATATTTCTTCTCAGTTTCCTCCCTAGCTTTCCTTTCTCTCTTCTCTGTAGGAAGTTACATTAAACAATGAAAAAGGAAATGATTTCTAACATAAAATTCTTAGGCAAATTCATATTTCCTGATTCCACAGATGTTTATAAAGTTCCACTTCTATACATTTTTTCTAGTTTCAGAAATTAGCTGAGAGATAGTCTATCAATCTATCCATTCATCTATCCATGACTACATGTACATTTTCTGACTTTTCCCAATCTAGAACCACTCAAACCACTGTGAGTTTGGACTTGTTGATAAAAATACTTTCCATGTTAAAAGGATTGTTCAAAATAAGCTACTGTGAACTAAGAACTTAGCTTAGAGTAAACAAAGATAGAATCCTAGAAATCACTTGCATTACCTTGAACCAGAAAGTCATGGCCTTGTTTCAATCTATGCCTTTGCCTGTGTGGTGTGTGCACTCTAAGCCACTTCAGTGGAGTCTGACTCTTTGTGACCCCGGGGACTCTACACAGCCCACAGGCTCCTCTGTCCACAGTCGCTGACCAACGAAGCCCTGTTCTACTCCTCTCATCCCCTCCACCTTCATATTCGCAGGGTTCCAAATTTGGATCAGGGTTCTCTTCCTTTGAGAAATGTCCTGAGGTTAAATACCCAGCTTCTATGATCTGAGACTCCCTTATGCAAATTTCTACTAAAGCACTGTGGTTTAGTTTCCCAGGACTCCAGTTTTGCAAAGCCATTCACTAAACTGCTATTGAATGCCCGTCAGCTATGTTGCTTCTTGCTGTTGTTTGGTTACTAATTTGTGTCTGACTCTTTGTGACCTTATGGACTGTAGCCCACCGGGCTCTGTCTCAGGGATTTCTCAGGCAAGAATATGGGAGTGGGTTGCCATTTCCTCCTCCAGGGGATCTTCCCGGACCAGGGATCAAACCGGTGTCTCCTGCATTGGCAGGGATTCTTTACCACTGAGCCATCTGGGAAGCCCATGTCTTTTGCAGAAGAGGAAAATAATTTTTTATCTACACTTCTGAGTTCTTGGCTGAGACCCCTACAATAAGAGGTAGATTAACAAGAGAAAAATGAATAGGAATTTATTAACTGAAATTATTTGTTAATTTAATACTTAAATTATGGTTTAATTTATAATAAATTATTATTAAATAATAATTTATCATTTAAGTGGTACCTTCTCCAGGTTGATAGGGTCTAAGGTTGTCTCAGAGGATTAATCTTGTCCTTCCAGGTAAAGAGAGGAGAAGGGACCCTACTTTTAGGCAAATTGAGAGAGAAGACCAAGCTATATTTGTATCTATTTATTTTCAGTTGCCTTTAGTTCAAAACAATCTTTACTCCAGAGTGGCATATTTTGGGGCATCAGGATACAGTGTCAGGTACTAAAGGGATAAATGTGAACAAAGAAACCAGAGTCTCTGCTCTCATGGACTGATTGTCAAAGACAAGAATCTGGCAATTTGTAAAAGTAGTACTACTAATTCTAATACTAATGTAATACTAATAATGAAGAACCAAATGCCTACGATCTTTTACTGAGAACATATGCCAGGCACTACGCTTACTCTTTTTCTTGCATTATCATTCCTGAATGGATGACTCGTGTACTTGATTTAACAGCTACAAACCTTGCCACCTCCCTATCCCTCAGTCATGGTGACGTTCAGTTGCATTTGTTGACTCTTCAATATCAACAACCAGGCTGATTTGAGGAAGAGCATAAATTAGGAAGTCCATCCGTGGAGAGAGGGCATCAGAGTCACTTCAGTGATGAACTCCTTTGAAATTCTGCATACTCAAAGACTCCCATTTCTTGCTTTCTTCTTTTGTCCCGGTTCCTGCTCTTCCACTTTTGGTTACATGAACTTATTGTCTTTGTGTGTAGTAGAGTCTTACATTCTCTTTTCTTTTCATCATCTGGCCCTGAAATCTTGGTACCCATGAATTTCTCTTTGGGTCTGACATATTGCTCTGATAGTTCTTTTCTTTCTTTCCCTAGAGATAATGTCCTCACCATTTATTGTCCTCCCTTGGATCCCGTTGCTAAAGCCACAGAATAATGCATGCTCTCTGAGATTGACAAGTGCCATACCTCACATAGAAAAGCTAAAACCAAACAAGGCACTTTCCGCTTGCATAACAGACTCTCTGTTGTTCAGTTGTTCCGTCATGTCCTACTCTCTGTGACCCCATGGATGGCAGCACGCCAGGCTTCCCTGTCCTTCGCTGTCTCCCAGAGCTCGCTCAAACTCATGTCCACTGAGTTGGTGATGCCATCCAACCATTTCACCTTCTGTCGTTCCTTCTCCTCCTACTGACTCGAGTACTGAAATTATCTTTCTAATGAGAATCAATTAGGCTTTATTCGTGATTAACATAATACACAACTTTCTTTCCCATCAATGTTTGATAGTCCTTTACCCCTTTTCAACTTCTAATTTAATAATCTCTCTGTTTTCACTTTGGCAAAAAATCCATTTTAAGAGCTTGTCAGGCAAGTATCTGGAAATACATACACTATTTGCTTTATCTCATGCTTGGGTTTGCAAATAATAAGAAAGGCATTTTAATATTTTATATTTAAATGTGTACATTGTCTCTCCTACTTTGGATAAAAAGAAGAGCGTTGACATTCTTCCAATTTAAATTTACCCTTGTAGACGGTTTAACTCCCAAGTATCCTTAGTCAAGGGTTATGAAGGCTTTATTCTGTCTGGTAACACTATTCTATACATTTTCAAATTAGGGAAAAAAAATCCCCAAATTGGATTGCCTGCTATAACAAATTGCTCTAGTAGCTCGTGAGTTTTCTCTTTAAGTATTTCCCACAAAGGTCTCGATTTAGGTGGCTCAGTGGTACAGAATCCACCTGCCAATGCAGGAGATGCAGGAGAGGCGGGTTCGATCCCCGGGTCAGGAAGACCCCTGGAGGAGGAAATGGCCACCCACTCCAGTATTGTTGCCCGGGAAATTTCATGAACAGAGGAGCCTGGGGCGGGGCGGAGTGAGGGAGGGGGAGTTGGGGGGCAGTACTGCCACAGTTCATAGAGCAGCAAAGTCAGACAGGACTGGGAGCATGCACACCTCGAGTTTTATATTAAAGACCCTAATATGGTTTTCCGGTTCGCTGTCTGACTGACTAAATATATTTAAGCAGCAAGCTGCTTTTAAAATAGCCTCTTGCTTAAGTCTGAAGCCTTTTTCCTTCTTTCACAGTAGCCTAATTTGCTGACTTAATTCCCCATGATTTGTTTTCATAAACAGGCTACCACATAAAGGTCAACAGTGAGAATCTAACGTCCTGAAATTGAGCACATGATCATTATTTAATGTGCCTCTTTTTCTCTGATTCAGGCATGATATGAACCTAGCTTGGAGACAGGATACAAGAATATTTGTTTTACCATACGAAACAAATATGTTTGCTAAGAACTTGGAGCCTGAATGCTTTTACTCCCAGAATCTATTATAGACGACCAGAGCATCTCCATTCCACAAGTACTCTCCAGGCAAAAACATTAGAGCACAAGAAGAGACTTTTTGTTGATAATTGGCATTTAAAATAAAAAATTAAGCGTTGGTAGAGATGCCAAATGGATCTTCATTTGGCCTGTTTGTCTGTAGAATAAGTCACATAGCATTGAGGTCAGGCTTCGCTTCACTACTGTCCTGTTTTGCTGGAGCTCTGATCCAGAAGGATCACTGCTGAGAATGAAAGGTTGTCCATTCTCAGAGACAGTCGATTACTTTGCTGCTCTGTTAGGGACTTCCAATTCCACTGTCAGAGGAAGGCACCCTGCAGTACCCTGGGCTCTACTTAAGGCAACAAACCATTGAACAGAAAAGCGCTAGTATGTCTTTAGGGCACTATTGCTCTCCGAGTTAAGCTGAAGGCAAAAAACCTGGGATTGTAGGACCTTTTGTTACTAGACCAGGAAAATATATATTATTCAATTTTGATCAAAACAGATATTCTAATGATCAATGGAAATTCGAAGGCTCTTTAACATATGAGAAACTGGAGTTTTATAGATAAAGGTATCATGTTTCAAAATGTGTGTTTTCTTCGGTTTGCTTCTCGCTCAGAAGATCAATAGATTGGAATGAGATTAAAATGATTTACAACTGGGCTGCATTCCTCTCAAGTAAACCTTACCATCTATTGCTTCTCACAATAAGCTCTGCCCTTTGGCATCTGTGACTTTTTTCTCCCACAGTTTCATCAGCCTGAGTTATTCCTGGGAATGTGAATGTGAAAGTCGCTCCGTCGTATCCGGTTCTTTGCAACCTCATGGATATAAAGTCCATGGAATTCTCCAGGCCAGAATACTGCAGTGGATAGCCTTTCCCTTCTTCAGGGGATCTTCCCATTCCAGGCATCGAATCCAGGTCTCCTGCACTGCAGGCAGAGTCTTTACCAGCTGAGCCTACATTCATAAGTTTTCTTCCTTTTCTCAGCTACTATCCTTGAAACTTCCTCTTTTGTGTCTACATCCTTTAACATTTATTACAGGACATAAATATCCAAGGTAGAACTGATTTGGATCCTTTTCCAGAACTTAGAATAAGGTATTGAATGCAGTAATGATTAAATTTAATAGCAATAATAGCTAATGCTGCAAAAGTGTTATTCTAATAAGCATTTTGTCTTTTTTTGCCCATTTAATCCCCATACTAATCCACTGAATAGTTACTATTACTATTTCCATTTTACAGAGGAGAACAGCAAGGCACAGAAAACGTAAGTGTCCCCAGGGCCACGTTGCTTCCCAGACGGCCCAGTGACAAAGAATCCACCTGCTGACACAGGAGACACAAGAGATAAGGTTTCGGTTCCTGGTCAGGAAGATCCCCAGGAGGACGAAATGACAACCCACCCCAGGATTCTTGCCTGGAAAAGTCTATGGACAGAGGAGCCTGGTGGGCTACAGTCTATTGGGTTGCAAAGAGTTGGACACGACTGACTGAGCACATACCGTACCAGGTCCACGCAGACTAGAAGGTGGCAAAGCTAGGATTAGAAGCTAAGGGAGAGGGAGGCCTGGCCTGCTGCGATTCAGGGGGTCACAAAGAGTCGGACACGACTGGGCGACTGAAGTGATCTGAACTGAACTGAACCTCGGTCAGAATTCTTGCTTACAACTACATCGAGCTGGCAGTTGAGTAGTGAATGCTGCTTTTCCTACAGAAGGTTAGTTAATAAATATTAGTTCTCATCCCATTTTCCCATCCCATTTTCTTTCTCTTTCTGAACTTTTAAAAGCAATGTCTTTGCTCAACTAATTCAAACAATAAATATTGGGTGCCTCCTATACACCGATCACTTTTCTTTATGCTAGGGATAATGTGATGACTAAGGCAGACATGAATATCACTCATCAGATCACATTTGTAATATTTTTATTCTTATAAATGACACTTGTGGGATGATATGCATCTCTCTCCATGCATTTTATCAACAACCCAGATACTGCAAGCAGAGAACAAACTGTGCGAAAATATGGGCAAATTATTTAAGTTACCTGCATCTTAATTTCTACATAAGTAATTGGAGGGTAATAGTGCCTTCCTCCTAGGGCTGTGGAGAGCGTTAATGAGTTAATTCATGTAAAGCATTTACAGCCATCTTGTCTTCGGGGTGGACAGGGAAGCCTGGTGCACTGCAGTCCATGGGGTCTCAAAGACTCAGACATGGTTGGACTGACTGCCTGACTGGCACCTCTGCAATGCTTCATTGCTCTACTATTGTTCATCCTCCTTATTTCCCCCCACCCACTCCAAGCGCTTTACAAATAGACTTCCTTCAGTGATTATTTGTGGAATAGATGGAGACACACAAAAGAGAAACCACTCTTAGAACTGCTACAGATAATGCCAGTCTTTGGAAGCCCTCGCTGCTTTACTAATTTGCATTGATTTTTTCTTTTCCTCAGCACATAATGTTGACCACAGTCCTTATATACACAGAGCCTTTGGCTTCTACACACTATTAGTAAAAAGTGAGCTTTCATCATTAGTCAGCTAACGAATAAGGGTTAAGCCATTGCTGGAGAAACTTGAACTCAGAAAGGGAAAAGGTTATTCTTCTTTTCATTGTAATGAACCTATTTCTATGAGAACAGATCATTATGTCTTTGGTATGAAGTCTGTGCTTTTTGAATAGTCTCTTGATTTTTACTCCCTTTGTTTTCTTTAAACAAACCATTATCAGTCTCCTACTCATCTCTCATTCTGTTTGAGGAAAGATGCTTTCTTCCCAACGTCTGAGATAATATAATTTCAGTCTCTTGGTTTTTGTGTGTGAGTGTGTGTGTGCTGTTAGCAAGATCACATTGCCCTTACCAGAGAATTTGGTGGAGACATATTTAAACTTGACTCAAATTAGTTAAATGTAAAAGTTCCCCAGAGTTGAAAGAACTCAGTATAAAAACTTCATCCAAATCGCCTCTAGGAATGTTCATCGCAAAGCAAGCTCTCAAGAGTTCCCTCTGTATTTATGTGTAACCCTGTTAATTCTTCTGTGACTGTGATGGTTTCACATTGGACTTGAAGCAAAAAATGAATCAACTAATAAATGTGAAAAATTCCAGGAAGGCATTTATAATACACCAGAAAACAAGTTCTCTGGCAGATTATGCCATGAGTATATTCATTTAATCAAACATCTTTTGAACACCTCCTAGGCATCATGCCAAGCTTTGTGCTTAGCGCTGAGATCAACAATGATGAACTTATATCCTCTGTTCTAAAGACGTGTTAGTCACTCAGTCGTGTCTGACTCTTTGTGACCTCATGGACTGTAGCCCACCAGACTCCTATGTCCATGGGATTCTCCAAGCAAGAATAATGGAGTGGGTTGCCATTTCCTTCTCCAGGGGATCTTCCCCACCCGAGACTGAACCCAGGTCTCCAGCATAGCAGGCAGATTGTCCACTGTCTGAGCCACCAGGAGCTCTCAGAATAGTGTGGAGAAGCAGGCTTGCAAATTGATTGCTTTTATTGAGAAATGATAGTGACAAAGATCCGCATAAGATACCGGAAGCACCTAATTATCCTGGTGGTGAAAGAGAGGTCAGGAAAACTTGGAGGAGATAATGCCAAAGCTAAATCTTATAGAATGACAAGCATTTACTAGACCAAAGGTCTACCTAAATAGGCTCTAACATGAACAAAGACACAGAAAGTGAGGATTAGCTTAGCATGTCTACAGAATTGCAATTGGTTCTTTGTTGCTTGAGTATAAAATATAAGACATAGCATGAGATAAAGTTGGAAGAGGTTAAATCGTGGTGGCTTGCTTTCTGTTTTTTACCTGTTAAGGAGATTTAACTTTGGGCTCAGAGCTAGGTGGAGTGAGTTGTAGGTTTTAAACCTGGGAATGAAAGAAACAGATTTGCATTTTGATAGATCATTTCAGAAATTGTGTATAGATTGGATTTGAGAAACCCAAGATTGGATGTAGGGGTGCCCATAGAAAGCTCTAGTTTCAAGAGACAGTAAGAGATTGAAATCAGGCTGTGCAGTTAAACTAGAAGGGAACAAATCTGAAAGATATTTATTAAATGAAAACAGCAGAATTTAATGTTTATTTAGATTTGGGGGATGGTAAGTCAAGGATGACTCAGAAATTTATCATTTAAGAGGTTAAGTAGATAATAAGTAAGAAATAAAATGTTTCAAATTAATTTATTTTATTTATGCAGAGCACATTTCTAAATCTTGTCTAAAGAAAACAATAAAACACAAAAGTCATAATAAGCAGAACACAGTTGCAGAATGGTCCTTTCTTTGGCTCTAAAATAAAGTAAAAATAGGCACATTGAATACCTAAGAAAAAACCGAAATTACAGAAAAATTAGTCATTTTGTACAAATCCATGTAAAAGTGTCCTTGGGTAATTGAATCTAAGACATGAATCAGGTGGATTTAACCTGCCATACTGGGTATGTCTTAACGCCATCCTGCAAATGAAGACAGTCTGGTCTTGGTTTTACATTTCTACTGTATTGACAAGCCATAGAAAACTAAGCAACATACAGAATTTTGATCCAATTTCATGATAGCTGCAGAAACTTAGCCTGAGGGTTTGTTTATTATTGTTGGTGTTCGAAGTTTCTGCTAACGCCATGGGTATGGCTGAATTAGATACTATTTTAGTTGGGCTGAGGTTCCAACTGTGCATTATTTTCCTCTGATAAAAGGAAATCAATAGCCTTTATTTTTAATCTGGGTAAGTCAATATTTATTTCTTTCATTCCTTACAAAACCTCTAGTAGTAGCCCGTTATGCAGATAAGTAAATGGAAGCCAGAGACATCACAGGCCAAGAGGTGAAGGAAAGAGGATTTGAACTAATGTCCTCTGGAATGAGTGTAAATGCCCTTCGAAACAACCAGTGTTCTCATCACTGGATCACTGGGTACAGAGGACAAAAGAGACCAACTGTCTCCATTCCATCTTCACTTTATCACTCAGTTTTTTTTCAATATTTTTTAAAAATAAATAATACATTTGCTTTAAAATTTTTTAATTAATTAATTTAATTTGGGGCTGTGCTGGGTCATCACTGCCATGCGCAGGTTTTCTCTAGTCGAAGCAAGCAGGGGCTGCTTTCTAGCTGTGGCCTGCAGGCTTCTCATTGCAGTGGCTTCTCTTGTTGCTAAGCATGGGCTCTAGGGCACATTGGCTTCAATAGCTGCTGCAAACAGGCTTAGTTGCTTCATGGCAGTGGAATCTCCCTGGACCAGGGATTAAATCTGTGTCCCCTGCATTGGTAGGCAAATTCTTAACCACTGGACCACCAGGGAAGCCCTAAATACTACATCTATTTAAGCAGAAAATGGGATAGGAACTAAAATATATTCAGTGCTAAACCATGCAGTTGACACATGAATTAGGAAGTGGAAGTAGCCAAGGTCAGTGGATGTAGGTTTGGCTCCGGGTACTCCTGTGTGACTCTGGAACTGTTCGTTTCAGATTGGGACTTGAACCCAGCCAAAACCCTTCTTACGACTTAAGCCCACATGGCTGGGACTCAAACTCAGCCAAAGCCTTCAGTCTTCCAACTGAGATCACAGCACCTAGTTTCAGGACTTAATGAAGCTCAGGTCCTTGATGTCTTATCACAGAAAGAATTTAGTGAGAGACAAAGAAATAGGTAAGAAGTTAACTTATTAAGGGACTTCCCTGGTGGCTCAGATGGTAAAGTGTCTGTCTACTATGCGGGAGACCTGGGTTCGGTCCCTGAGTCAGGAAAATGCCCTGGAGAAAGAAACGGCAACCCACTCCAGTATTCTTTCCTAGAAAATCCCATGGACGGAGGAGCTTGGTGCAGGCTACTGTCCATGGGGTTGCAAAGAGTCGGGCACGACTGAGCGGCTTCCCTTTCCCTTCCCTTTAATTTATTTAGAGAGGAAACACATTGCACAGAATGGGGTGGGCCATTGCAGAGGGTCAGTGTAGCCTCAAAATGTGATGTGGTTATGTTTTTATGGGCTGGCTAATTTCACAGGCTAATAAGTGAGAGGATTATTTTCGCTGTTTCAGGGAAGGGGGGTAAGGGGTGGAGAGTTCTAGATATTGGGTCACTGCCCACTTTTGGGCTTTGAAGGTCGGTCTTGGAGCTGTCTTGGCCTCTCTGGGTGTATCACTTAGCTTGTTGATGTGTTACCCTGAGCATATGTATTGAGGATCAAGGTCTAGTCAAAGTTGCCTTGTCTGCCATCTTGGGCTCATTGTTTCTAATCAGTTCATGTTGTGTCCTTGGGCTATGGCTTTCTTTCATTCATTCATTCCTTCCCTCCTATTTCAGCTCCAGGCATTTTTTAGACTCTATGAGTTGCAGTCTTATTTTCAGAAAATTGAGTGTTATAAAGACTAAATGCAAAACTCCAAAAATATTGCATGAAGTAGGCAGCTTCTAAAATTTCTTCTTTAACCATTTGTCTGGGTTAGTTCATTCACCCAAGTCTATGAAACAATTAAATGAAGTACTTAATTTTTTTAATTTTAATGTTAAGATAACTGAGACTGAGAGATTAAACAAAACCATCAGTGTTATATTATTAGAATGAAGCAGAGGCAAAATTTAAGTTTCAAGTGAATTCCCCAAAGTCTACTTCCCAACTACAATATGAATTAGAATATATTTATTAAAAATAGATCATATTTGTTTATTTGAACTAAGCATTTTGCATAATATTTGATGTATTTATTTTTAATTTACTTCTAAAAACAATAGAATTTTTGTCCTTTTTTCGTGGGTGGGAGAACTGAGTTTTAGAAAAGATAATAAACAAAAGAGCAGGCAATTCAGCATTCTAAACACACTATTGTATGTTGCTGTTTAGTCACTAAGTTGTATCAAACTCTGAGATCTCATGGACTGTGTAGCCTGCCAGGGTCCTTTGTCCATGGGATTTTCCGGGCAGGAATACTGGAGTGGGTTGCCATTTCCTTCTCCAGGGGATCTTGCTGACCCAGGGATTGAATGTGGGTCTCCTGCATTGGCAGGAGGATCCTTTACCGTTGAACCACCCAGGGAAGCCCCACTGGGAAGGCTAAGACACAGAAAGTCATCAGTTAAATGCAGATAGAGCAGCATCCACGACCAAACTTCAGGAAGCGAGTTCTGTGAGGCTCTCCTGCTACCAATAGTGAGCCCTACCCTTCGCAGACAGGGATTTGGCCACTGCAGGAATCCTCTGAATCCCCAGGAAAATGTGTTCCTCCTCTGAAGTTGCACTGCTGGCCTCCAAATTGATTTTCCATGAGCTTCGGCCAGCTTTAGGGGAGACTGACAGAGCAAGTGTTAGGCAATTTAAAATCCTATCGTTTGAAGTGGTCTCTACCTGCTTCCATCCTAACTAGAGGCTAAAGGTAAGATTCTTAGGAACAACCCACCCCTACAAAAAAGACAAAGGTCTACTCCACTGCATAAACAAAAATGTTCAGGCAATTCAACTTCTTTATTTTAACCTTGTACTTATCAGGTCTTTCTGTAGTACATCTGCCTGAGCCTTGAGTTTTTATTTTTAAGGCTGAGTCAATAATGAATGTACAAAATCATTCTAGAGCATCCTTTTTTAATTGACCTTGTGTGCTTTATTCTGTTTCTTTTTTATAACATAATCTGAGAATTTTGGAAAACTGTGACTCAATATAACAACTAATGCAAAATATTGATGAGTAATATTCATAAGGCTGTATGTCAGTCAAGTGACTCATGAGATTCTAAGCATTTAAGAACAAAAAAGTCATTAAAAGTTAGTTACCCTATCCCAACACCATAAGTTTTCAAATAAGCAGAGAAAAAGCCCAGGAATGTAAAGTGAAGTTTTCTAAGACCGGTAGCTAGATAGGGACAAAATAAAAAGTTTATTTATCTTTGTAATCTTATGCCAATCACAGTAGTTGCTTCTTGAACTAAACTGACTTGATCCAAGTTTTCATGTCTCTCCAACCTTTCCATTATGGACAGTATAGTCCTTTAGGTTCTTTTCTTAACTTTTTATTATCATCATTTAGTAAAATAAGGGGTTTCCCAGGTGGCACTAGTGGTAAAGAACCCACCTGTCAATGCAGGAAACATAAGAGATTTGGGTTTGATCCCTGTATCAGGAAAATCCCCTGGAGAAGGAAATGGCAACCCATTCCAGTATCTTGCCTGGAGAATTCCATGGACAGAGAAGGCTGTCAGGCTATGGTCCATAGGGTTGCAAAGAGTTGGACATGACTGAAGTCACTTAACACGAGCACAGAGTAACATAAATTGAAAATTTATGTTAAACTAATGTCTCGATTGAGAGCACCAGATCAGCAGAAACAGTCCTAATATATTATCAAGCTCTTGAACGGACATATGTATAAAGAACACTTAATTATTGTTTCCGTAACATATTACAATTTTGGACTATCTGACTGAATATCATTACCAAAAGAGAAACATAAAATAAGGAGCTTCTGATCTACAGCATCTTATCAAATAAATGTGTGTGTGTATATCTCTCCTCTGAACATTTTACTAATCACAACCACCACTCTAAGCTATAAAATTTCCAGATAGATCACAGGGTGTTGAAAGGCACCATCTAATACTTGAAAGCTACGAAACATCTTTAAAAGAATACTACATCTGTGAAGAAAAACTTGAGACAAGCTTTCATGTCATCCAAGCGATTTTCAGTTACTGAGGCCACCAAATTGCCTCCACCTGAAGCGCTCCAACTTATAAAGTGGCATCTTCTCTGGGGATAAAAATATAACAAAGTTCCTTTGAATTCTAATTTCAAATCATGAACTTTGATGTTGCTGATTCTATAAATTTAGTCTACATATTAAGATCATTGAAACGATATTTCTTTGAGTCTATTAAGGTTATGCTGAAGCTGAAACTCTAATACTTTGGCCACCTCATGCGAAGAGTTGACTCATTGGAAAAGACCCTGATGCTGGGGAGGATTGGGGGCAGGAGGAGAAGGGGATGAGAGAGGATGAGATGGCTGGAGGGCATCACCGACTTGATGGACATGAGTTTGAGTGGACTCCAGGAGTTGGTGATGGACAGGGAGGCCTGGCATATTGTGACTCATGGGGTTGCAAAGAGTTGGAACACGACTGAGTGAACTGAACTGAATAAGGTTATAGTAATTATCCTTAGTCCTCACTTAGCCACACCCACAATTCCAACAATTTAGCTTCATGGAGGCACTCAAGATCATTGTGATTTTTCTAAAAATCTGTCTCTTCAATAGATTCTGAAGAAGCTTTACCGTTCCACCCAAAGTCTTCCATCTTAGTGAATGCCACTGTCTAGCTATGATTGTTCTTGCTTTTTATCTGGAGTCAGCACATTAGGAACAGTTCTTTTGTGCTCTGTCCTCAAGGTCTGTAGCTACATAATCAAAATGTATTGATTCAGCCTTCTGTAGATTCCAATATCAAGCCCATCCACAGGTATGAAGAAGCTTAATGCTTCTGGGCTGACATTAATTCAGTTTTGCTTTTAGTCTCATACAATTTTATACTGTTTCTCTTTCTTAATGCTTGCATTTTTTATTAACTCATTCACTGAAAACTTTGAGATTGCATTATATGCTAGCCTAGCAGGATCAAATATATGATATGCATGTTGCTCTTCCTACAACCAGTGCCCAGGACAGACATCATTAATCAACCATGCCTTTTGCTCTTTTCTATTACAATCATCTAAACACACTGTGAGAGATAGATAGTTTAAACAGCTAAGTTACTACCTGAGAGCTGTATTACAAGTTGAAACCTACTTACCATCACTGCTCTAGATATGGCAGGTGATAAAAACAGAGGAGTGGAGAAGACAGAAATAAACCATTAGATACAATTCAGTGCTTGACATGTTAATGGCAACACATAAGAAAACTCAGACTTGGGAAGGAAGATACGAGAGTAACCAAGTCTGTTTCCATATGAAGTAAAGCCTGAGTTTAGTTTCAAGGAACAGGTTGGGATTGGCCTGGTTAAACGGTGGTGGGTGGAGGGCAGTATTATGTGTAAAGCTAATTAGATTTGAAAGACCCCATCTCTTCTGGAAACAGCAGCACACTTAAATGTGGTTGAGGACAAGGAGTTGTGGGGCAGTCGTGAGTCAAGGCATCGCCAGTTCTGAAAGTCACGCGAGAGTTTGGCATTTCATTCTAAACGCAATGAGAAGTCATTGGTAAAGGTATGAGGAGGAATTCCTAACGGAGAAAGATGACTTTTACACAACGGGGAGAGCAGGTCAGGAAAAGGTGAAGCAGGGGATAGGGGACCCTGTATGGAAGCTTTCGTAGTGAGGATTCATGTAATCATGCAAGCAGTGAGTCAGCTATTTAATTAAAAAAAAAAAAAAGGAAGATATGCTATCAAAGCTGAGTTCCAATTATGACCCTATTTCTGTCCCTGAATTTTAGGGTTCCATGCACTGGTCTCTAAGACTTTGAACTCCCACTATTGTCAGGTCTGTTGCTCAAAATCCTTAGTGTCTCCATGTATTACAACCTTGCCATTTGAAATTGTGGAGCTGCTTTAGACTCCTATTATCTTGGACTTGGTTTGGACTTATTGCTAAAGGAACACATGATCCAATTTGCCCTTCTGCTAGGCAGGTTGGCCCTTCAGTTAGTGTTGCATTTCCCAACAGGCACATTTTAAAAAATTGAACTGATTTCAGAAACTCAGATCTCTGATCTTATTCTGGTGCTGCAACCCTTGTGTAGTATGCTCAGGCATGTCCAACTCTTTGAGACCACGTGGACTGTCGCCTGCCAGGCTCCTCTGTCCGTTGGATTTTCCAGGCAAGAATACTAGAATGGGTTGCCATTTCTTTCCCCAGGAGGATCTTCCTGACCCAGGTACCGAATCCATATTTCCTGAGTCTCCTGCATTAGCAGGCCGATTCTTTACCATTGTGCCACCTAGGTACTGCTTTACATGATATGTTTGTGAAGACTCCTTAAACTGGCCTCCCTTGAATTTTTAGCTTATATGGTTATCATCTTATCCTGCAGTCTTTGAAAGAAACACTTTTATTGAAAAAATGAGAAGTAACTGGTCTTTACAATAATTTTTTTGTTAAAGGATAAGAATGACATAACAAGAGGCAAGCAACTACCTAGCACCTTCAGAAACTATGTTTTACTTCTATAAGTATAGTCTGCAAGATCATAAAGCTATTAGAGAGAATAATGAAGAACAGTTATCATCATCCCCTGCAGGCAAGTACCTGAAGAAGAAGAAAAAAAACACCGAAATCTGTGGTTTTCACAGAGGAGAATGCATCTTCTTGTGTCAATTAGGCTTTCCTGGGATTATTGACTGTAGCTGAAGAAAATTTATTTAAGACACTGCAATGCATTTGCCAACCATTAAAAAGCAAACACAGATGTGTTTTATAACTCACTGCAGGTTTTCCAGCCAAGTCATTCCTAATCTCTCCATTTTCATGTCACAAACACACTCTGTTTGGAAGCCAGAATTTCCTAGTTTGATTGCATTTGGGTCAGTTTGGGGAAACGACGGGACAGTTTAAGAATATTGCTCATTTGAGTTTGTAATTTCACAAATGGCTCAGGAGATGCACGCATTTTGTTTCTGCTGCAGTCGGCCGCATGCATGAAATGCACCTGTTATACTCATTCAGGGTAAAGGAACTGACTCTTGTCTGTACATGTGTGAGTGGCAGCATGCACGTTTGCATGAGCTGGATGAAGCAGGGGTGGAAAGGAGGTGAAGGCAGAGCTAAGGTGTTGGCTGCAAACCTCTGGAGCTTCCAGGTGACGTTAGAAACTGCACCCTGTGTCCTGGAGGGCAAAGAGAAGGGGAAGAAAGAGACAGGCCAGGGATTTCCCTGGCAGTCTGTTGGTTAAGAATCCACGCTTCCATGCAGGGGGCATGGGTTTGATTCCTGATCAGGAAACTAAGATCCCACATGTTGCGTGGCATGGTAGAAAAAAATAAATAAAAGGAAAAGAACATTTTAAAAAAGAGAGAGACCATTTCAGATTGGTAGGGAGAAGGCTTAACAAGTGCAGGAGCTTACATACCAGGCTTGTCTCAGGTAGCCACCAGACAAGTAAATCTTTGTATCCATCACCAGGATTTTAAAAGTTTATACTGAAGTCTTAACTGGTCAGTCATGTACAATGTCCAGATGGTCTCCACCCACCTTAATCTCTCAAGGGTGTGTCCCTGTAACAGCTCCTAATTTTGGAATGGTGGACAGAACATATATTCCAAAGACAGGAGAGAGAGTGAGGAACCCCTAATAGCATAGTTCTAGCTCTGGGCCAGTTAGCGGGCACATTCTCTCCATGGTCAACACATAGTTGTCTAGAAAGTGTTTGGGAAAGTAGGGAAGTATCAAGGCAGTCTTAGAGGAACTAAAGGTGTACTGTTTCTTTTTTTTTTTTAAGATGTACTGTTTCTTAGCAGTATATCTAAATGATCCTCAGAATGATATTTTGAGAAGCAATGCTGTGTATCAAATAAGCCCTAGGTTTAAATCTACAAGATAAAAGTTGATTCTCTGTTCAAACTCCAGTATCATATAGCATCTGGACAACTGGGTGACTGAGGAGCTGCTTCTAATCAATCAATTATTCATAGCTTCCAGTTAACTCTCTTTTGCAGGGGTACATTGACCCTTGAATGATGTAGCGGTTAGGAGCACTGACCCTCTGCAAAGTGAAAATCCGAGGATAATTTGTAATTGATCTTCTGCATATACGGTTCCTCCCCTCCCGAGGTTCCACACTCATGAATTCAATCATGGACTGACACAGTTCAAATCCACATTGTCAACTTTATCTGAAGCTCTAGTTTATGGTATTAGCAAGCTGAATTAAATAAAACTGTTTCTATGGAATTATCAGTACACAGTACAAAAGTCAGAAAAGTAAGAAAGAAAAATTATATTTCATTCTGGGCATCTGGGAAAATCTGACTAGGCAAAGGGGCCCAGATACTAAACCCTTAGGCAGTCAGGTCTATTTCTTTAATCAAAGATAAGTGCCAGGGGCTTGCTTAGATTACAAAAATTCTTTGTTCTAAATCTCTATCTATCAAGCAGACATTTGATTACAATTTAACTTCCCATGTACTTTCCCAGAGAGCAGAGAAGGTAACTTATCTGTGAGCACTTGAGTAAATATAACTGTTTTATTTGTTATGTCCCAATGCTTGAATTTTTTTAAAAAATAGACTTATTGAGACATAATTCACATACCATGCATTTCAACTATTAATAATGTACAGTTCAATGTTGTTATTGCTATTTTGTATAGTCATAGAATTCTTTTAAACCATTACCAAAATTAAATTTAGATTGTTTTATTACTTTATCACCCCAGAAACTGCCAATAGCAGTAGAGCCATAAGCGATGTATAACATTATGTAAGTTTAAAGTTTATGATTGAATGATTTGATATACACATATATTCTGAAATTGTTATCACAGTAAAGTTGTTAACACATCATTTGCCTCACACAATTACCATTTGTTTTTATTGTCATGGTGAAAACACTGAAGATCCACTTTCACAGCAACTTGCAGGTGTTCTCCAGGCAAGAATCCTGGAGAGGGTAGCCACTCATAAATTTTTCTTCACTTTTGCCTATGTACCTTGAAGATTATGACTAGACCCTTCCCGATATTGTACATGGTTCATTTTCCTGCTTGTTTTGGAGTCTTTAAGAGAGCATATAGTGCTGCACCTATTTTGGCCTCTTGTAAGAATAGGATAATATGGTTCCTTGGTGGCTCAGACAGTAAAGAATCTGCCTGTGATGTAGGAGACCTGGATTCAATCCCAGGGTTGGGAAGATCCCCTGGAGAAGGGACTGGCAACATGCTCCAGAATTCTCCTGCCAGGTGAATTCCATGGACAGAGCATCCTGTCAGTTTCCAGTTCATAAGGTTGCAAGAGTTGGATATGACTGAAGGGCAAACACACACACACACACACACACACACACACACGGCAGTTAAAATAAATCTTTGGAGCAAGATGATTAAAGGACAAAGGGGAATCAAATAAATCTATTCTTATTCAGTATGCTATTTGCCTGAGAGGCATCAGCAAACTGGCAGAGTAGGAAACTCAGTACTCCTTCCCTACCCCCAACCCCAAACATACTGATTCAACAACAATTCATGGGCAAATTTCATTGATGAAATTTCTCTCTTGAAGATTACTTGACCACATATAAATAGGTTTATTTCTGGGACTCTATTCTGTTCCATTGGGCTTTGCATCTGTTTCTGTGCTTGTATATAGTTTTGATAACTATAGCTTTAGAATATAGTTTGAAAACAAGAAATGTGATGCTATCAGCTCATTTGTCTCAAGACTTCTTTGTCCATTTGAGGTCTTTTGAACTGTGTGTTTGTGCTAAGTCACTTCAGCCATGTCCAACTCTGTGTGACCCCATGGACTGTAGCCTTTCAGGCTTCTCTGTCCACAGGATTCTCCAGGCAAGAATACTGGAGTGGGTTGCCATGCCCTTTTCGAAGGGATCTTCCTGACCTAGGGATCGAACCTGTGTCTCAGGTCTCCTGCATTGGCAGGCAGGTTCTTTACCACTAGCACCACCTGGGAAGCCCTATTGTACTGTGATAGCGAAACTGAAAGTCACTCAGTCGTGTCCAACTTTTTGTGGCCCTATGCACTCTACAGACCATGGATTCTCCAGGCCAGAATATTGGACTGGGTAGCCTAACCCTTCTCCAGCAGATCTTCCCAACTCAGGAGTGGAACTGGGGTCTCCTGCCTTGCAGGCAGATTCTTTACCAGCTGAGCTTATCAGGGAAGCCCTATTGTCCTGTAGTTCATATGAATTTTAGGTTTAAGAGAGGTATTTCTTTTAAAAGCAATTTGTGTCATTTCTTTCAGTACCTCTTTAACACATTCAAGATAACATTCATTCTCCTTATCACCCTTATCTTATCTCCTTAACTTATAACTTATTAACCACATGTGACCTAATGTCTGCTGCTATCTAATTTCAACTTCCACTATTCCCAGGTATGAGTGCTCCTTTTCAGGAAAAACTCATTTCTTCCTTCAATTACTAGCTTGGTTGCAAAACTCCATGCTTTGGAACACACTATTATGTACCTTCAAACCCTTTGGCTGTTTCTTCACCAAGTTTCTCATTATTTAGCAAAATATAACTTCATCTAAGAAGTCTAGGTCAAAAATGTAATTTAAATGCACTGTTTGCATACTTTGTATCACTCTTCATGATTATGCTCTGTTGAAATATTTTATTGACCACCTCTCCCATTAGATTCCTTGAGAAGACTTTCCAAAGTGTCAATCTGAGGCTTCCCAAGGCCTAGTATAGTGCTTAACACATTGTCTGCTCAGGTATAAACTATGAACTGTCGACCTTAAAAATAAAAGAGTTAGTTATTTTACCAGCTAATTGGGTTTACTCAGGATTGGAAGAGAATTGCAAGGAATTTTAATTCAGGATATAGGCAAGCTACGGTAAATCATAGAGAAGAACAAAGGCGAGGGAACTGCATTCACTAGGTTTTAGGAGGAAGCTGGGGAAGGTTGTTTTGAACAAAAGTTCATTGAAGAGCAAAAGTTCGAGGTTGTGGTGGTTTCTCATTGACTCTAAGCTGTGGTTAGAGCATTGTTGCTGGGGTAGGGAGGGATCTTCCTTTTTTTAAAAGCAGGAGATAAAATTCTTGTGTGATTAATGTCTTTCCCTGTCAAAATAATTCTTATCTTTTCTTGCTGGTTATGCAGGTTTCAAGGAGTGGTACTAGTGTGAGAGTTGCCCCTATTGGGCTTCTCACCTCCATTTTAAATGAGTTTCCTTTGTTTATTTTCATAGAATAAATATATATGGATGAGTAAAAGAATGAATGGATGAATTGGTTATGGCCCCAAAGACAGTGAAACAGAAAATTTATGACAATATTTAAAATCTCTTAGGCTTCACTCAAAGGCATCAATCAAGATGCCTATTTCATCTTAACACTATGAACACATAGTAGGCATTCCAAGTTTACTGAATTGAAACATTTTTAAGTTGGCAAGAGACTTATGAAATATAAGAGCTTTATCATTGTTATTATGATTAATTTTTGGTGCATGGTGGTATTGAAAAATCTATTTACCAAAAACTGGTTACTCAATCTTTGATGATAATGAATTTCTTTCTCTGGAGAGTCTTTCACAAATGTGACAAATTATTTTTTTATAGAGCATAGTTGAGATTAAACACTCAAGTCAATTGTAATAGGCAGAAAAATGTGCAGTTTTATTTTACTTTTATAGATTATTATGATTTTGTGGATGACATGACTATTCAAATAGTTGAATTTCTATATGTATGTTTGCTACTAAAATGGATGAGAAAAAATGGTAAAGTTGCTCTCTGTATATCCATCTCCCTGTCTGGTGATTCTGACTTAATATTATGTTTAAAAATACTATATATTTATTTTTATTTATGATTGTTTGGCTTTTTTCATAATGTTAGTATTAGCATATGGCATGCAAATAATATACTTTAATATAGAGAATATTTGTGAACAACAAAGAGATTGTAATTAATATATATGTAGAAAGCTTCAAAGAATTTTGCCCCTTAACTAGAATTAATCACAATTATGATTTTGGTCTCATGAAATTTAAGTATTTCATAAAAAATATAAGGTTATAATAAGATACCCAAAAAATCCTAAAATTTATGGTAAAATAATACATTAAGGTCATAATGAGGTATATTTTTCGTTATTTGAGATTAACTAGTTCTTGGATTTTTCTAATATTGAAGATCCATTATAATTAACACAAATTGGCACTTAATATATTTAACGTCATTGTACCCTTTTAAAATCATTTCAGTGTTGTCTAGTGGCCACTTTTCAAAAATAAGTGGAAACTTGGAAATATATTTTTGAATAAAAATGTGTTTTTTGTGTTTTTTCCACAACTCAATCCTGATGAACTCATCTGAGTGCAGTGCTGTCTCTATAGTCAATGAAAGTGATGAACTGAGATCCATTTTATGAATCACAAATTTGACTGAGAAAGGCCTGCTAGAGCTATAAGACTTAACTATATTGGTCACTTTATTCTCCACTGAAAAATAGATGTTTGGAGGATAAACTTATTCAACCCTAGCTACTTTAGAACATAAAATCAGGTCTGAATTATTTACCTGATTTTTTTCCCTATGGCTTAAAAATTAACTGCTAAATTGAACTATACTGTTAAAATATCCTTCATCGCAAGCCTGATTTGTTACACTTCTATTATGAGAAATTTTAAAAGGTTGATAGAAATCAATACCAAGAGATAATTAGTATTGAATTGGATAGGGAAGCTGCTTTAATACATGGGGAGCTGTTGTATGGGCACAGAGCATCAACAATCCGTTTTGTTGTTGTCTGCAGGAGAGATACTTGGTTGCGAACGTTTAAATGTGGTCCGATCTTTGCAAGTTTGCCTGTAACGGCCTTGCTCTCCCTTTTGTCCCTCTCCTCTGTCTCTCTAATGACCCCGGCTGACCCTTTCTCCTTCCTCCTTTATTCCTTTTTCTCTGCCTTGCCCCACTCCGGCGTCTCTATTTTCCTTTTAATCTTGCTCTGCACACACTACTTTTCCAGAGCCAATTTGTTTCCCAGACTGGAGACCACTGCTTATCTGAGGGAGGGGAACTTTGCCCTGTGGAGCTGTTCTGGTCAGATAAGCAGGCGGCCGCTGATGGGATGGGAACAGGCTTGGCTGGGGTCTCTTCTGGCTTGAACTGAGCGACAGAAGCAGGGCCGGGAGCCACAGCCAAAGCCGAATAGGGAACGTTCTGGGGGGTGGGATAAACCTTTCATAGATCCTAAACCTAAGTATGTTTTCCTTGAATTGATCATTTTGTCATCGGTTTCTCTCTTGGACTGCTATTCAGCGTATTCTTAATGGATTTCCTATGGCAGCGAAATAGGCACTATCTCGTGTACCTGCATTTTGAAAGCATAAATTTTCAGCAGGCACTTATGAAATATCCCCTGTATTAGCAACAAGCTTCCCATGGTGTCTTATGGCTGTTCTTTGTTGAAAAATGGCTCAAAATTTGATTTTCCACATTTCATAGTCGATAGGCCTTGGTTCATTTTGTTTAGGTACACAACAGGCATTCTAATTAAGAAATTATTTGTGTAGCTCTTTACCAGTGAAGATGATGCTTCTGACCCTGCAGCTGTGTGCAGGGGTGGCCAAATATGTTAGTCAGTGACCCTGTTCCTCACAGTACTGCTTGCATACAGAAGTCAGCTTGACAACTGAGGCTGGTGCCTCTTTTTTGGCTGCTTTTCATTTAATGTTCTTTCATTTTCTCCATAGGATTAGGTTGCTGCCACAGGTGGCTCAGTGGTAAAGAATTTGCCTGCCAATGCAGGTGACACAGAAGATGTGAGTTTGATCCCTAGGTCGGGAAGATACCCCGGAGGAGTAAATGGCAACCTGTTCCAGTATTGTGGCCTGGGAAATTCCATGGACAGAGGAGCCTGGCAGGCTATAGTCCATTGGGTTACAAAGAGTCGGACACAGCTGAGCACGCATGCGTTCATTCATATGCAGACAAGGCATATGAAATGATACAGGAATTTTTTTATGCGAGGATTTCCTGAAAAGAGACAATATTACCATGAAAATTGTTGCAGTGATTCGGATAGATCAATCATTTCCAAATTTGAATGCATGAGAATCACCTGGAGGGTTAAAATACAAATCCCTGGGCTCCATCCATACACTTTCTCTTTCAGTGGGGCTGTGGTGGTGGGGAGGTGGCTGGGAGAAAGGCCTCCTAATATGGTCCTAGGTGATGCTGCTGGCCCAGGACAGCACTTGGAAAATGTCTGGAATAGATGGATAGATTATCCTACAGATTACTCAGCCCCCACAGATATACCTCCTCCTCTGGTCCACCAGCACCCCACTCCAGTACTCTTGCCTGGAAAATCCCATGGACGGAGGAGCCTGGTGGGCTGCATTCCATGGGGTCGCTAAGAGTCGGACACGACTGAGCGACTTCACTTTCACGTTTCACTTTCGTGCATTGGAGAAGGAAATGGCAGCCCACTCCAGTGTTCTTGCCTGGAGAATCCGAGGGACGGGGGAGCCTGGTGGGCTGCCGTCTATGGGGTCACACAGAGTCAGACATGACTGAAATGACTTAGCAGCAGCAGCAGCTGGTCCACTTTGGTTTGATTGCGGCAATCGATAACACTCGGGTCTTGTGGTTGCTCATCAGCCCACCTGAGCATCATTTCATAACTGGAGGCTATGCTTCAAGCTGATTGTATAAGTTTATAATCTGTCCTCGTCTTTCCATTTCTCTGTCATTTCTGGGATGTTTCACCGTCATTCATTTTCTTCAGACAATGAGCTGTGTGTGGATTTTATTTCAGAAGAGAACAATTATGTCCTTTGAAGATGGACAAGGCTATAAGAACTTGTTAGTGGTGGTGTGTCTTTTTTTTTTTTTTCAGTTTTATTTTTTTTTACTTTACAATATTGTATTGGTATTGCCATACATTGACATGAATCTGCCATGGGTGTACATGTGTTCCCCATCCTGAATCCCTCTCCCACCTCTCTCCCCATCCCATCCCTTTGGCTCATCCCAGTGCACTAGCCCCAAACACCCTGTATCATGCATCAAACCTGGACTGGTGATTCATTTCACATGATAATTTACGTGTTTCAATGCCATTTTCCCATATCATCCCACCCTCACCCTCTCCCACAGAGTCCAAAAGACTGTTCTACACATCTGTGTCTATTTTGCTGTCTCACATATAGGGTAATCATTACCATTTTTCTAAATTCCATATATATGCATTAGTATACCATATTGGTGTTTTTTTTTTTCTGGTTTACTTCACTCCAGTTTCATCCACCTCATTAGAACTGATTCAAATGCATTCTTTTTAATGGCCGAGTAATATTCCATTATGTGTATGTACCACAGCTTTGTCATCCATTCATCTGCTGATGGACATCTAGGTTGCTTCCATGTCCTGGCTATTGTAAACAGTGCTGTGATGAACATTGGGGTACATGTGTCTCTTTCAATTCTGGTTTCCTTGGTGTGTATACCCAGCCAGTGGTATTGTTGGGTAGTATGGCAGTTCTACTTCCAGTTTTTTAAGGAATCTCCACACTGTTATCCATAGTGACTGTACTAGTTTGCATTCCCACCAACAGTGTAAGAGGGTTCCCTTTTCTCCACACCCTCTCCAGCATTTATTGCTTGTAGACTGGATAGCAGCCATTCTGACTGGCATGAAATGGTACCTCATTGTGGTTTTGATTTGCATTTCTCTGATAATGAGTGATGTTGAGCATCTTTTCATGTGTTTGTTAGCCATCTGTATGTCTTCTTTGGAGAACTGTTTGTTTAGTTCTTTGGTCCATTTTTTGATTGGGTCATTTATTTTTCTGGAATTGAGCTGCAGGAGTTTCTTCCATATTTTTGAGATTAAGTCTTTGTCCATTGCTTTCTTTGCTATTATTTTCTCCCATACTGAAGGCTGTCTTTTCACCTTGCCTATAATTTCCTTTGTTATGCAGAAGCTTTTAATTTTAATTAGGTATAATTTGTTTATTTTTGTTCTTATTTCCAATATTCTGGGAGGTGGGACATAGAGGATCCTGCTGTGGTTTATGTCAGAGAGTGTTTTGAACATGTTTCCCTCTAGTTTTTTTTTTTTTTTTTTTCATTTATTTATATTAGTTGGAGGCTAATTACTTTACAATATTGAGTTTTATAGTTTCTGGTCTTACATTTAGATCTTTAATCCATTTTGAGTTTATTTTTATGTATGGTGTTAGAAAGTGTTCTAGTTTCATTCTTTTACAAGTGGATGACCAGTTTTCCCAGCACAACTTGTTAAAGAGAGTGTCTTTTCTCCATTGTATATTCTTGCCTCCTTTGTCAAAGATAAGGTGTCCATAGGTACATGGATTTGTCTCAGGGCTTTCTATTTTGTTCCATTGATCTATATTTCTGTCTTTGTGCCAGTACCATACTGCCATACTGTCTTGATGACTGTGGCTTTATAGTAGAGATTGAAGTCAGGCAGGTTGATTCCTTCAGTTCCATTCTTCTTTCTCAAGATTGCTTTGGCTATTTGAGGTTTTTTTGTATTTCCATACAAATTGTGAAATTATTTGTTATAGTTCTCTGAAAAATACCATTGGTCACTTGATAGGGATTGCATTGAATCTATAGATTGTTTGGTGTAGTATACTAATTTTCACTAAATTGATTCTTCCAGTGCATGAACATGGTATATTTCTCCATCTATTTGTGTCTTCTTTGATTTCTTTCACCAGTATTTTATACTTTTCTATATATAGGTCTCTTGTTTCTTTTTATTGTAATGGTGAATAGAATCGTTTCCTTAATTTCTCTTTCTGTTTTCTCATTGTTAGTGTATAGGAATGCAAGGGATTTCTGTGTGTTGATTTTATATCCTGAAACTTTACTATTTTCTTTGATTAGCTCTAGTAGTTTTCTGGTGGAGTCTTTAGGGATTTCTTTGTAGAGGATCATGTCATCTGCAAACAGTGAGAGTTTCACTTCTTCTTTTCCTATCTGGATTCTTTTACTTCTTTTTCAGCACTGATTGCTGTGGCCAACACTTCCAAAACTATGTTGAATAGGAGTGGTGAGAGTGGGCACCCTTGTCTTGTTCCTGATTTTAGGGGAAATGCTTTCAATTTTTCACCATTGAGGGTAATGCTTGCTGTGGGTTTATCATATATAGCTTTTATTATGTTGAGGTATGTTCCTTCTATTCCTGCCTTCTGGAGGGTTTTTATCATAAATGGATGTTGAATTTTGTCAAAGGCTTTCTCTGCATCTATTGAGATAATCATATGGTTTTTATTTTTTAGTTTGTTAATGTGGTGTATTACATTAATTGATTTGTGGGTATTGAAGAATCCTTGCATGCCTGGGATAAAGCCCACTTGGTCATGATGTATGATCTTTTTAATATGTTGTTGGATTCTGTTTGCTAGAATTTTGTTAAGGATTTTTGCATCTATGTTCATCAGTGGTGTTGGCCTATAGCTTTCTTTTTCAGTGGCATCTTTGTCTGGTTTTGGTATTAGGGTGATGGTGGACTCATGGAATGGGTTTGGAAGTTTACCTTCCTCTGCAATTTTCTGGAAGAGTTTGAGTAGGATAGGTGTTAGCTCTTGTCTAAATTTTTGGTAGAATTCAACTGTGAAGCCATCTGGTCCTGGGCTTTTGTTTGTCAGATTATTGATTACAGTTTCAATTTCTGTGCTTGTGATCACTCTGTTAAGATTTTCTATTTCTTCCTGGTTCAGTTGTGGAAAGTTGTACTTTTCTAAGAATTGTCTATTTCTTCCAAGTTGTCCATTTTATTTGCATATAGTTGCTGATAATAGTCTCATGATCCTTTGTATTTCTGTGTTGTCTGTTGTGATCTCTCCATTTTCATTTCTAATTTTGTTGATTTGATTTTTCTCCCTTTGTTTCTTAATGAGTCTGGCTAATGATTTGTCAATTTTATTTAACTTCTCAAAGAACCAGCTTTTGGCTTTGTTGATTTTTGATATGGTCTCTTCTGTTTCTTTTGCACTTATTTCTGCCCTGAATTTTAAGATTTCTTTCCTTCTACTAACCTTGGGGCTCTTCATTTCTTCCTTTCAAGTTGCTTTAGGTGTAGCGTTAGGTTATTTATTTGACTTTTTTCTTGTTTCTTGAGGTAAGCCTGTATTGCTATGAACCTTCCCCTTAGCACTGCTTTTACCATGTCCCATAGGTTTTGGGTTGTTGTGTTTTCATTTTCATTTATTTTCTATGCATTTTTTGACTTCTTCTATGATTTGTTGGTTATTCAGAAGTGTGTTATTTAGCCTCCATATGTCTGAATTTTTAATAGTTTTCTTTCTTGTAGTTGAGATCTAATCTTACTGTATTGTCATCAGAAAAGACGACTGGAACGACTTCAATTTTTTTAATTTACCAAGACTAGATTTATGGCCCAGGATGTGATCTATTCTGGAGAAGGTTCCATGTGCACTTGAGAAAATGGTGAAATTGATTGATTTGAGGTGAAATGTCCTATAGATATCAATTAGGTCTAGCTGGTCCATTGTATCATTTAAAGTTTGTTTCCTTGCTAATTTTCTGTTTAGTTGATCTATCCATAGGTGTGAGTGGAGTCTTAAAGTTTCCCACTATTATTGTGTTATTGTTAATTTCCCCTTTCATACTTGTGAGCATTTGTCTTACATATTGCAGTGCTCCTATGTTGGCTGCATATATGTTTATAATTGATTGATCCTTTGATCATTATGTAGTGTCCATCTTTGTCTCTTTTCACAGCCTTTTTTTAAAAAAAGTCTTATTTTATCTGGTATGAGTATTGCTACTTCTGGTTTCTTTTGGTCTCTATTTGCATGGAATATCTTTCTCCAGCTGTTACTTTCAGTCTGTATGTGTCTTTTGAATGCTGAGCTTGGTGCATAGACGAGACGATAAAGTGCTCGAGTGAGTGGGAGATGCCTTCCTATTACCTCAGTTCTGCTCATTCAAAAGGTGACATTAGAAATTCTGATTTTAAGTTTGACTTAGAAATTGAAGCCTCTGTTGTCTGACTTCTGTGGTTTAGTCACTAAATCCTATAGGACTTTTTTGCAACCCCATGGATTGTAGCCCACCAGGCTCCTGTCTGACTGTAGGCCAGTGTATAAAAACAAAGTATTGATTTCCTTAATTTTTTTTTAATCTTATTCTCTAGTTTTCATCACACCCAAGGTAAGGGGCGGATGCAGCCAAAGATGGAGAAGCTCTATACAGTGAGCAAAAACAAGACTGAGATATGACTGTGGCTCAGATCATGAACCCTTATTGCCAAATTCACTTAAATTGAAGAAAGTGGGGAAAACCACTATACCATCCAATTCACTTCAGTTCAGTTGCTCAGTCGTGTCTGCCTCTTTGCAGCCCCATGAAATGCAGCACACCAGGCCTCCCTGTCCATCACCAACTCCCAGAGTCCAACCAAACCCATGTCCATCAAGTCAGTGATGTCATCCAACCATTTCATCCACTGTCGTCCCCTTGTCCTCCTGCTCTCAATCTTTCAAAGATCAGGGTCTTGTTAGATGAGTCAGCTCTTCACATCAGGTGACCAAAGTATTGGAGCTTCAGCTTCATCAGTCCTGCCAATGAACACCCAGGACTGATCTCATTTAGGGTAGACTGGTTGGATCTCCTTCCAATCCAAGGGACTCTCAAGAGTCTTCTCCAACACCACAGTTCAAAAGCATCAATTCTTCCGTGCTCAATTTTCTTTGTAGTCCAACTCTCACATCCCTACATGACCACTGGAAAAACCATATCCTTGACCAAATGGACATTTGTTGGCAAAGTAATGTCTCTGTTTTTAATATGCTATTTAGGTCGGTCATAACTTTCCTTCCAAGGAGTAAGCATCTTTTAATTTCATGGCTGCAATCACCATCTGCAGTGATTTTTGAGCCTAGAAAACTAAAGTCAGCCACTGTTTACACTGTTTCCCCATCTATTTGCCATGAAGTGATGGGACCAGATGCCATGATCTTAGTTCTCTGAACGTTGAGCTTTAAGCCAACTTTTTCACTCTCCTCTTTTACTTTCATCAAGAGACTCTTTAGTTCTTCTTCACTTTCTGCCATAAGGGTGGTGTCATCTGCATATATGAGGTTATTGATATTTCTCCCGGGCAATCTTGATTCCAGCCGGTGCTTCCTCCAGCCCAGCGTTTATCATGATGTCTCTGCATATAAGTTAAATAAGCAGGGTGACAATATACTGCCTTGGTGTACTCCTTTTCCTATTTGGAAGCAGTCTGTTCCATGTCCAGTTCTAACTTGTTTCCTGACCTGAATATGTTTCTCAAGAGGCAGGTCAGGTGGACTGGTATTCCCATCATTTTCAGAATTTCCCACAGTTTATTGTGATCCACACAGTCAAAGGCTTTGACACAGTCTATAAAGCAGAAATATATGTTTTTCTGGAACTCTCTTGCTTTTTCAATGATCCATCAGATGTTGGCAATTTGATCTCTGATTCCTCTGCCTTTTCTAAAACGAGCTTGAACATCTGGAAGTTCATGGTGCACGTATTGCTGAAGCCTGGTATGACCATTTAGGTACAACCTAAATCAAATCCTTTATGACTATACAGTGGAAGTGAGAAGTAGATTTAAGGGACTAGATCTGATAGACAGAGTGCCTAATGAACTATGGACGGAGGTTTTTGACATTGTACAGGAAACAGGAATCAAGACTGTCTCCAAGAAAAAGAAATGCATAAAAGCAAAATGGCTGTCTGAGGAGGCCTTACAAATAACTGTGAAAAGAAGGGAAGAGAAAAGCAAAGGAGAAAAGGAAAGATATTCCCATCTGAATGCAGGGTTCCAAAGAACAGCAAGGAGAGATAAGAAAACCTTCCTCAGGGTTCAATGCAAAGAAATAGAAGAAAACAATAGAATGGGAAAGACTAGAGATCACTTCAAGAAAATTAGAGATACCAAGGGAACATTTCATGAAAAGATGGGCTCAATAAAGGACAGAAATGATATGGACCTAACAGAAGCAGAAGATACTAAGAAGAGGTGGCAAGAATACACAAAAGAACTGTACAAAAAAGATCTCCACAACCCAGATAATCCTGATTTTGTGATCACTCACCTAGAGCCAGACATCCTGGAATGTGAAGTCAAGTGGGCCTTAGGAAGCATCACCAGGAACAAAGCTAGTGGAGGTGATGGAATTCCAGTTGAGCTATTTCAAATCCTAAAAGATGATGCCGTGAAAGTGTTGCACTCAATGTCAGTAAATTTGGAAAACTCAGCAGTGGTTACAGGACTGGAAAAGGTCAGTTTTCATTCCAATCCTTAAGAAAGGCAATGCCAAAGAATGCTCAAACTGCCACACAATTGCACTTATCTCACATGCTAGTAAAATAATGCTCAAAATTCTCCAAGCCAGGCTTCAGCAATATGTGAACCATGAACTTCCAGATATTCAAGCTGGTTTTAGAAAAGGCAGAGGAACTAGAGATCAAATTGCCAACATCCACTGGATCATCGAGAAAGCAAGAGAGATCCAGAAAAACCTCTATTACTGCTTTATTGGCTATGCCAAAGACTTTGACTGTGTGGATCACAATAAACTGTGGAAAATTCTGAAGGATATGGGGATACCAGTCACCTGACCTACTCTAGAGAAACCTGTATGCAGGTCAGGAAGCAAGAGTTAGAACTGGACATGGAACAACAGACTGCTTCCAAATACGAAAAGGAATACACCAAGGCTGTATATTGTCACTCTGCTTATTTAACTTACATGGAGAGTACATCATGAGAAACCCTGGGCTGGAGGAAGCACCAGCTGGAATCAAGATTGCCCGGGAGAAATATCAGTAACCTCAGATATGCAGATGACACCACCCTTATGGCAGAAAGTGAAGAAGAACTAAAGAGCCTCTTGATGAAAGTAAAAGAGGAGAGTGAAAAAGTTGGCTTAAAGCTCAACGTTCAGAGAACTAAGATCATGGCATCTGGTCCCATCACTTCATGGCAAATAGATGGGGAAACAGTGGAAATAGTGGCTGGCTTTATTCTGGGGGGCTCCAAAATCACTGCATATGGTGATTGCAGCCATGAAGTTAAAAGATGCTTACTTCTTGGAAGGAAAAATATGACCAACCTAGACAGCATATTAAAAAGCAGAGACATTACTTTGCCAACAAAGGTCCATCTAGTCACGGTTATTGTTTTTCTGGTAGTTGTGTATGGATGTGAGAGTTGGACTATAAAGAAAGCTGAGTGCCAAATAATTGATGCTTTTGAACTGTGGTGTTGGACAAGACTCTTGAGAGTCCTTTGAACTGCAAGGGAATACAACCAGTCCATCCTAAAGGAAATCAATCCTGGGTGTTCATTGGAGGGACTGATGTTGAAGCTGAAGCTCCAACAATTTGGCCACCTGATGCAAAGAGCTGAGTCATTTGACAAGACTCTGATGCTGGAAAGATTGAGGGCAGGAGGAGAAGGGAACGAGAGAGGATGAAATGGTTGGATGGTATCACTGACTCGATGGACATGGGTTTGGGTGGACTCTGGCAGTTGGTGATGGAGAGGGAGGCCCGGCGTGCTGCATTTCATGGGGTCACAAAGAGTCGGACACGACTGAGTGACTGAACAGAACTTTAGTTTTCAGAAGGGCTAATAAAGTCACTTCCTTAGCTTTGAAGCTCTTGATATGATGTTTGCAACAGATGTGATCTGTCTGGGAATGTTGATATTTGACAAGTATGAGCTGTATCCTAGGCCCAAGCCATTTTATTAAGGCAATTAATTACTGGTTACATGTTATTCAGGTGGTGATACTGCCAGGATACCAGATGGATGAAAAGTATCCCTGGAAGGATGTGGGGGATAACTTTGAAGAACCCCACAAAACTTGATTTCAAAGTTTCTTTAGGGCAAGCACCATACTGTTTCCTTCTTAATGATAGTAATGACACATCCTGACATCCTTCAATTAATCCACAATTAACTCACCTATTTGACAGATGACATTAACATCATTTTGAGGGATGGAAATCTTGAGAGAAAAATGTATTAAGTATTTCCCAAAGTATGACCTTTGAAAATTAGTGTCTTGGAAATTGTGTGTGTCTCTGTGTTAGTTGCTCAGTCATTCCAACTCTGCAACCCGTGTACTGTGCCTGCCAGGAATTGTCTATCCATGGAATTCCCCAGGGCAAAATACTGGAGTAGGTTGCCATTCCCTTCCTGAGGGCTTAGAAATTGTGTTTCTCATCAAAGAATTATAGAAAATTTTGGAAAAACTATAACCCATTTCCTCTGTACTCAAAGCCATCCATTTCCTTCTCCAAAGTCATAAAACATATAAGCAAAATAAAGTCCCCAAGTGGCACTGTAGGAAAAAAATAAAAGTATCAAAATTAAAATCATATATTTAGGATTCTTTATCCTGAGTCAAAAACAACAGAATGATCTCTGTTCATTTCCAAGGCAAACCATTCAACATCACGGTAATCTAAGACTATGCCCCAACTAGTAATTCTGAAGAAGCTGAAGTTGAATGGTTCTATGAAGACCTACAAGACCTTTTAGAACTAACACCCAAAAAAGATGTCCTTTTCATTATAGGGGACTGGAATGCAAAAGTAGGAAGTCAAGAAACACCTGGAGTAACAGGCAAATTTGGCCTTGGAGTACAGAATGAAGCAGGTCAAAGGCTAATAGATTTTTGCCAAGAGAACACACTGGTCATAGCAAACGCCCTCTTCCAACAACACAAGAGAAGACTCTACACATGGACATCACCAGATGATCGACACCAAAATCAAATGATTATATTCTTTGCAGCCAAAGATGGAGAAGCTCTATACAGTCAGCAAAAACAAGACCAAGAGCTGACTGTGGCTCAGATCATTAACTACTTATTGCCAAATTCAGACTTAAACTGAAGAAAGTAGAGAAAACCACTAGACCATTCAGGTATGACCTAAATCAAATCTCTTATGACTGTACAGTGGAATTGAGAAATAGATTTAAGGGACTAGATCTGATAGACAGAGAGCCTGATGAACTATGGACAGAGGTTTGTGACATTGTACAGGAGACAGGGATCAAGACCATCATCATGGAAAAGAAATGCAAAAAAGGCAAAACGGTTGTCTGAGGATGCCTTACAAATAGCTGTGAAAAGAAGAGAAGCAAAAAGCAAAGGAGAAAAGGAAAGATATTCCCATTTGAATGCAGAGTTCCAAAGAACAGCCAGGAGAGATAAGAAAATCTTCTTCAGTGATCAATGCAAAGAAATAGAGGAAAACAACAGAATGGGAAAGACTA
>CM035294.1:49291745-49388184 GCA_020226075.1 Hydropotes inermis | reverse complement strand
GACTAGAGATCTCTTCAAGAAAATTAGAGATATCAAGGGAACATTTCAGGCAAAGATGGGTTTGATAAAGGACAGAAATGGTATGGACCTAACAGAAGCAGAAGATATTAAGAAGAAGTGGCAAGATTATACAGAAGCACTGTACAAAAAAGATCTTCACAACCCAGATGATCACAATGGGGTGATCACTCACCTAGAGCCAGACATCCTGGAACATGAAGTCAAGTGGGCCTTAGAAAGCATCACTATGAACAAGGCTAGTGGGTGTGATGGAATTCCAGTTGAGCTATTTCAAATCCTAAAAGATTTGAAATATGTGATGATACTGTGGAAGTGCTGCACTCAATATGCCAGCAAATTTGGAAAACTCAGCAGTGGCCACAGGACTGGAAAAGGTCAGTTTTCATTCCAATCCCTAAGAAAGGCAATGCCAAAGAATGCTCAAACTGCCTCACAATTGTACTCATCTCACACGCTAGTAAAGTAATGCTCAAAATTCTCCAAGCCAGGCTTCAATAATACGTGAACTGAGAACTTCTAGATGCTCAAGCTGATTTTAGAAAAGGCAGAGGAACCAGAGATCAAATTGTCAATATCTGGTGGATCATCAGAAAAGCAAGAGAGATCCAGAAAAACATCTATTTCTGGATTATTGACTACACCAAAGCCTTCAACTGTGTGGATCACAATAAACTGTGGAAAATTCTGAAAATGATGGGAATACCAGACCACCTGACCTGCCTCTTGAGAAACCTGTATGCAGGTCAGGAAACAACAGTTAGAACTGGACATGAACCAACAGACTGGTTCTAAATAGGAAAAGGAATATGTCAAGGCTGTATATTGTCACCCTGCTTATTTAACTTACATGCAGAGTACATCATAAGAAACGCTGGGCTGGATGAAGCAGAAGCTGGAATCAAGATTGCTGGAAGAAATATTTATAACCTCAGATATGCAGATGACACCCCCCTTATGGGAAAAAATGAAGAGGAACTAAAAAGCCTCTTGATGAAAGTGAAAGAGGAGAGTGAGACAGTTGGCTTAAAGCTCAACATTCAGAAAACTAAGATCATGGCATCTGGTCCCATCACTTCATGGAAAATAGATGAGGAGACAGTGGAAACAGTGTCAGACTATTTTTTTGGGACTCTAAACTCACTGAAGATGGTGACTGCAGCCATGAAATTAAAAGACACTTACTCCTTGGAAGGAAAGTTATGATCAACCTAGAGAGCATATTAAAAAGCAGAGACATTACTTTGCCAACAAAGGTTCATTTGGTCAAGGCTGTGGTTTTACAAGTGGTCATGTATGGATTTGAGAGTTGGACTGTGAAGAAAGCTGAGTGCCAAAAAATGGATGCTTTCGAACTGTGGTGTTGGAGAAGACTCTTGAGAGTTCCTTGGACTGCAAGGAGATCCAACCAGTCCATCCTAAAGGAGATCAGTCCTGGGTGTTCATTGGCAGGACTGATGTTGAAGCTGAAACTCCAATACTTTGGCCACCTGATGTGAAGAGTTGACTCATTTGAAAAGACCCTGATGCTGGGAGGGCTTGAGGGCAGGAGGAGAAGGGGACAACAGAGGATGAGATGGTTGGATGGCATCACTGACTCTATAGGCATGAGTTTGAGTAAACTCCGGGAGTTGGAGATGGACAGGGAGGCCTGGCGTGCTGCGGTTCATTGGGTTGCAAAGAGTCAGACATGACTGAACGATTGAACTGAACTGAACTGATCCCGAGTCTTTACTCAAACACAAGCCTTGCTTCTAGCATGACATTAAAAATATTCCTTGAAACCAACGTTATAATAAATACTTTTACTTCTGATTACTCTCCAGTCCAGTTTGCAAAGATAATATCACTGTTTTCTAAAGCAGGATCTTCTTCCTTTCTGGCTCCATCCAACCTTTTCCTTGGATTAATGCAATGATCTCCTTCCACTCTAGCCCTTCACCTCTCCCATATTCTTTCTCTAAATATCACCATTTTTAGTCTTTTAGCAATGTAAATAAGATCATGTGACCACCCACCATATTGAGCCTCACAATTAATTTTCATGATAGTTCAAATAAAGTTCAATTTCTTAATTCTTCAAATAAAGAATTTGACCTTACCCACTAGTGATATTTCATACAATTCTACCTCTCACTAAGAATCCTAGAGCCACATTGATCTTTTCTCAGGTTTTTGAAGGAAACCAAAGTTCTTTTCTTTTTTAAATTGAAGTGTACTTGATTTACAGTGTTGTATTGGTTTTGAGTAAACAGAAATGCATATTATTTTGCATTCTATGTTATTACAAGATAATTGAGTACAGTTCTCTGTGCTATAGAGTAAATCCTTGTTTCTTATCTGTTTTATGTAGTTTGTATCCTTTTAAAAACATATTTTCAATTTATCCCCACCCCTTTCCATTTCCTCTCTGGTAACCTTAAGTTTGTTTTCTATGTCTGTGAGTCTGTTTTTGTTTTGTATATAGACTCATTTGTATTGTTTTTAGATTGCACATACAAGTGATATTATATAATATTTATATATTTTTCTTTCTGACTTACTTTACTTAGTATGATATTCTCTAAGTTGATCCTTGTTGCTGTAAATGGTGATATTTCATTCTCTTTTCATCCCTTTTCTGGGTGAGTAATATTACACAGTGTGTGTGTAGCATGTGTGTGTGTGGAGTGTGTAGTGTGATGTGTTTGGTGTGTGTGTGTGTGGTGTGTGTGGTGTGTGTGTGTGTAGGTGTGTGTGGGGTGTGTGTGTGTGTGTGTGTGTGTGTATCACACGGACATTTAGGTCGTCTCTGTGTCCTGGCTCAGCTCACCCTCTAGCTCTTTGCAGTGGTTTTTCTCCTTCCCTGATAAGCTTGTCCCATGCCCTTTGTATGACCAACTCCTTCTGAATTTAGGTTTCAGCTCAAATGTGCCCCCTTCACAGAGAGCTTCTATGACTACCCTATCTCTTCCCAATTTAATCTTCATCATATCAACATATTTCATTTTCTCTGTAGATTACCACATTAGTTTAATTAATTTAATTAAAAATGAATCTGTAGGTTAAATCTCACAAAGATTTAAGAAAAAATGAGATAATTTGTGAGACTATCACTAGTTGAAATTATTCTTTAAGCTTGCTTTCACTTGAATTTTTGTGTCTTTCTTAACTGAAGTGTGGGCTACTTTCTGATTTGTTCATTTATCTGGTTGTATGATTTGCCTTGTATGAAAGCAGAATTGCAAAATAATAGCTAGATAATGAAAGGCAAAATATGAAGTTCTTTCAAAACAGAAACTGCATTATAGATGCATAAAAATAATGCACAGCCAAAATTGTTGCTCTCTAATGGGAAGAGTCAATTGTGTAAGGTCATTAAAAAGTAACTCAAACTCCATTACATTAACAAAAGAATAAAATTCCATTAGGCTAGGGCTGGGGTGTTGGTTGTTAATTAAACACTGCAGTGCTCACCTGCATACATAGTCCTTAGAAACCCACCTAAAATTTTTGTTGAAGTAAGTCAATATAGACTCATCTTTGGCACTCAATAAATAAGACTTTTACCTAATGAAACAATGGAGCTGGTTTATAAATATCAGTAGATGCTAAAATATTAAAAGAAAGAATGATATAAAACTTTTTAATGGAAGATTTAGGCTAATAATTTAGCCTTTATTAGCCTAAGTGCTCACAACTATGTTAACATCACTAATAGAAGAAAACTTTCACATTATGGGCCTCTGGATATAATAGGAGGGAAAAAACAGGAAAAAAAATAACCCTCACAAAACACAAAGCAGAAACAGAATTAAATTAAGCCTCTAGATGTAACTATCAGCTAACTGAAATATATGGGGATAGAGGAACATGTGAAATTAATTATACCACAAATAAAACGAGGCATACCTGGAATAATCTATAGCACACATGATGGACTGCCTAAGACTTTTTGGAAGAAAGGAACACGGGCGTACTTAAGGAGATTAAACAGGCAAAATGGGCTTTCCAGTGCTAGTGGTAGCTCTTCTGCCAGTGAAGGAGACACAAGAAACACAGGTTCAATCCTTGGCCCAGGAAGATTCCCCTGGAGGAGGGCATGATAACCCAATCCAGTATTCTTGTCTGGAGAATCCCACAGACGAGGAGCCTGGCAGGCTACCGTCCAGCTGAGTTCAGTCGCTCATTTGTGCCTGACTCTTTGCAGGCACTGAAGGACTGCAGCACGCCAGGCTTCCCTGTCCATCGCCAACTCCTGGAACTTGCTCAAGCTCATGTCCATCGAGTCAGTGATGCCATCCAACCATCTACAGTCCATGGGGTTGCAAAGAGTCAGACATGACTGAGGTTACTTAGCACACACATGTGAACAAACAGGTAAGACAACAGAACCCTTATTTCTCCTCCCCGCCTCACTTCTTAGAGGTTGGCCATCAGGTGGAAACAATATGGAAAACACCTCTTAGAAATATTTAGATAGGTTTGAGAGTGTCCCCGAGCACTGACATTACTGGCACATTCTACTTAGCTTATTTAAGAGGGGATACAAACCTTTTGGGAGATTCTTCAAATATGACCATTTTTAATACAGCATGGGATGGTGATAGGCAACCATTCATAGAAGCTGCCTGTTTATATGAGCATTAAGGTATGATTCAAACTGTGGGGACTCAAAATCTCACTTGATAAGATTACACAAATTAAAGGCAACCACAGGTGGAGACTGAATCTAGGGGTAAGCGCCAGCACAGATGTCAGAGGAGATGAGATTAAGGATACTAATGGTAAATTCTGGGAGCACATTACTCCAAGCATTTCTAGCATTAATTCAGTCATTTCATTATTTTCAATACATGTATCTTTTTGGCCATTTTATCCCCATTGTGTCTGATACATAGTAGAAGAACAGAAATCTTAAATGGGTGACAATTACTTGACTATGAACTCTGTGACAGCAGGAAGTGTCTAAGGTCTTTAAAATGAATTAAACTTTAGAATCCTGCAGGGTGTCTGTCGCATACAAGGCTCACAAATACTGTGCTTAATGACTAAAAATTAATTGAAGCTTCACTGTTTTAGACTCAAGCTTAATGATATTAAGGGATTAACATGTTACACCCATCAGAAAATAATTTTGGAGTTGTTTGTTGTATTGAATTTATATTTTGATAAGTGTATTCCCTGGTTTAAAAATTTCAAATTTTCTTATGTATTCAAACGTACATGCAACCATCTTAAGCAGTCACTAAGTACCGGGAAGAACAATGATTTGGGAACATTAGGCTCTACATCCTCATGCCTTTTGTACCACTTACTAGATGCATGATCTTGGATGTCACTGCACTCTCTAAACATCAGTTTTTTTCTCATTTTAAAAATGTGAATAACACCACTTATTCAGTTCAAATGCAACAATATTTACAAAATAGCTAATCCAATGCTAACTATGTAGTAAACACTAAACAAAATTTTGAAAAAAAATAACTCTTTCATCCTCACACCACTAAGCTACTTTCTCCCTATTCTTCATTCCTGAATGGGAATTATCACTCTTGTTGCCTAAAGAAGGTTAAACTATAAAGGCATAATTTAGTTTTAAAAGACTAGCACACCACGTGCAACCATATTTGATGTGAGTACACACACTTTCCCTCCTATGTTGCTACCTGATCACCACACTCCTGCCATCTCATGCGTGTGTGCTAAATGACGCTATGGACTGTAGCCTGCCAAGCTCTTCTGTCCATGGGATTCTCCAGGCAAGAATACTGGAGTGGGTTACCATGCTCTCCTTCAGGGGACCTTCCTGATCCAAGGATCGAACCCACATCTCTTATGTCTCCTGTAGTGACAGGTGGGTTCTTTACCAGACAATGGCAAAGTAAGATTTGTGCTTAAGCAACAGGACTCTGGTGTTCACCTACCTGACTTCAAATTCAGTTCAGTTCAGTGCAGTTCAGTGACTCAGTCGTGTCCAACTCTGCGACCCCATGAACCGCAGCATGCAGGCCTCCCTGTCCATAACCAACTCCCAGAGTCCACCCAAATCCATGCCCAGCGAGTTGGTGATGTCATCCAACCATCTCATCCTCTGTCATCCCCTTCTCCTCCTGCCCACAATCCCTCCCAGCATCAGGGTCTTTTCCAATGAGTCAGCTCTTCACATCAGGTGGCCAAAGTATTGGAGTTTCAGCTTCAGCATCAGTCCTTCCAATGAACACTCAGGACTGATCTCCTTTAGAATAGACTGGTTGGATCTCCTTGCAGTCCAAGAGACTCTCAAGAGTCTTCTCCAACACCACAGTTCAAAAGCATCCATTCTTGACTTCAAATTACTGTTAGGCAAATGACACAGAACTTGAGAACCCAGAGTAGGGAGAATACTGATACTGATGATCTTATCTGGGACAAAATTTTCCTTGGCTGAAAATAATTTTTGAACTTAAAGAACTTAACCTCTTCCCTTAGTTTCCTCATATAATAATAGCTCCTAATTGGTGAGACTACATAAATTGACTTTTACATACACATACACACGCATGCTATGGACTGAAAGCTTGTGTCCCCCTAAAATTCATACCTTAAAGTCCTAGTCCTCAATGCTATTGTACTGGGAGGGGGGTTTTGGTAGGTAATTAGGTCATGAAGGTGGAGCCCTCATGAATGGGCTTAGTGTTCTTATAAGAGATACAGAGAGATGACCTCCCTTTCGTTGCCTTGTGAAGATACAGAAATAAGGCAGATGTCTGTGAATTAGGATGAGGACCCTCACCAAAACCTGGCCATACTGGCACATTCATATCAGCCCGAATGAAGACCATATTTACATATGGACCAAATGCACAGTCCACATTCTCTTTCCCCCCTGTAGAGCTTCTCAGAATGCTTTTTAACTCCCTGGGCTGGAGGTAATAAAGCATGATACCATACACATGTATATACAGTTAACATAGACACATCAACACATAGCTATGTCCCTTCCTTCCTTTAATGACAGAAATGGAAAAACTATGATGTTAGTGCTTTTCAAAGAAAGTCAGTCCCTGAAAAATTCATCCGTCCTCAGAATTTATACCCCAAAGCGGGAAAAGCATCCCTCAGCTATTGATGACAATGAATTTAACCGATGGCATTGTAGTTACCCATTAGACTCCTTGGAAACATGATCTTGTTTTATAAAAATCTTGCAAACTGGATCACAAAGTTGATAAGATAAAGATGAAGTTGAGCTACAATAAATCAAGCTAAAGTCAGTTGAAGAATAACGTAGAAAAAGCAAATTTGGTCTATAGCCCCACATTGTGTCTCAGAATAACTGAAGTTATTACTATTTTTTTTTTTTTTAATTCACTAGCACATAGTGCTGAAACACTTTGGGAAGAGAAAGCCAAAGTTGTTTTTAAGTGAAAACAATATTGTGAAACAAACTCACTGCAGGGCTCCATGAGTTTAAAACCCTCAAATAATTATTCTTAATGCCTGAACGAAATTACTTAGGAAGAAATTTCAAAGTTGAAAGGTATAATTCATGATAAAGGGTTCTGTACATCAGTCTTTCACACATTAGTAAACTATAGGGATACATTCATTATTATATAAACTTGCAAAACATTGAATTGCTAGCAAGTCTGTCAACACACATTTATTAAAGGCTTCTTACTCAGAAGGCAAAGCTCTAGAAACTGGAAATAACCTGAAGCGCAAACAGACACGGATTCACCATAGTAGAGGAAGAAGCAGACAGTAGTTAACTGTGGGATTAAATTGAATGAGTTGAGAGGTGGGCCAAGAAGAAGGAAATAAGAACAAGCTTTGACCTAATCTCAGAAGATTTTCCTGTAAATATTAGTGAATGTAAGTAGGGGAAGAACAATTCCGATAGAAATAACAAATCAGCCAAAGGCCTTGAGAGTCACTCAATCAAATCCAACTCTTTGTGACTCCATGAACTGTATAGTCCGCCAGGCTTCTCTGTCCATGGGATTCTCCAGGCAAGAATACTGGAGTGGGTTGCCATTCCCTTCTCCAGGTGTCTTCCCAACCCAGGGATCGAATCCAGGTCTCCTGCATTGCAGGCAGATTCATTATTAGGAAATCCCCAAAAGGGCCCAAAGCAGGTAAGAAGAATGTGCTGTGTTTAAGTTGATGAGTTTGGTCAGGGTAGTAAGAACCAGGAGGAAAGTGGTATGAAACCAGAATCATAAGTTATGTAGGTAGCAAAGTACACAGCCTGTGTTTCATATTTGGTCTTCGTTGTATAAAAATGATCCAAAAATACCTTATTACCAGAAAACTATCAGAAACTTTCACAGACATAGAGAATAGACTTGAGGTTGCCAAGAATGGTGGAAAAGCTAGAAATCTCTGGAGGAAGTTAGAGTTCTGTCTATGAGTGTTTACATTTCAAAGGGAAGTAAACCTAGAATGTGCAGCCAGTTATTTACATTCCAGTGAAATGCAAATAACTAGAGAACAAAGGTTTACCAGCACACTCGCAGAGAGGGCAACTTGTAACCTGTATAAACTGCCTGATTTCATTTCAGGAGTTTTGGCACTGCTGAACAGACCCTACCTGCACAGGTGTGACCATGGTTCTGGGTTTCACCTGTGGAGCACTGGGTGTGGGAAACTGACATCGGTTCAGTTCAGTGGCTCCGTCATGTCTGACTCTTTGTGACCCATGGACTGCAGCGCGCCAGGCTTCCCCGTCTATCACCGACCCCTGGAGCTTGCTCAAACTCATGTCCATTGAGTCAGTGACCCATCCAATTATCTCATCCTCTGTCAGCCCTTTCAGTTTTGAAAATTCATTGGAAGGACTGATGCTGAAGCTGAAACTCCAATACATTTGCCACCTGATTTGAAGAACTGACTCATTGGAAAAGACCGTGATGCTGGAAAAGATTGAGGGCAGGAGGAGAAGGGGATGAAAGAGGAAACTGGCATAGTTATTGCTGTAAGTTATAGTAACTTTGATCCCTGTCCCAGAAACCTTGTATTGACTTTTAGTATAAAATCAAATTGATACACATATTAAAAACTTTCATAGTGATCCAACCACTATAGAAAACTCTATAGATATTCCTCAAAAAATTAAAAATAGAACTACCATATGAGCCAGAACCCCAAATTCTGGGCATTTATTCAAAGAAAAACAAAACACTAATGAAAAGATATAGGCACCACTACATTCATTGTTGTATTTTGTGCAACCACCAAGACATGGAAACAAGCTAAGTGTTCACCAATGGATAAATGGACAAAGAAAAATAACATCTATACACAATGAAATATCATTTAGCCGCAACACAACTTTGAATTTGAGACAACATGGATGAGCCTGGAGGGCATTGTGCTAAGTGCAATGAGTCAGAGACAGAGAAAGACAAATACGATCTTACTCATATGTGGAATCTTAAAAACGAAGCAAACAAAAAACTACCATGTTTACAGATACAGAGAACAGATTTGTTGTTGCCACAGGCGTGGGATGAAATGGGTGAGGCAGGTTAAAAGTACACACTTCCCGTCGTAAAATGAATAAATTGTGGGTCAGTAATGAACAGCAGGGTGACTGTAGTTAATAATACTGCATTGTATATTTGAAGCTGCTAAGAGAGGAAATCTTGAAAATTTTTCATAAGAAAAAAGTCTTGTAACTATGTATAGTGACAGATATTAAACTTTCTGTGAGGATCATTTCACAATATTCAATTACCTGAAACTAATGTAATGTATGTCAGTTATGTTGTTGTTCAGTCACCAAGTTGTGCCCAGCGTTTTACAACCCCATGGACTGCAGCACGCGAGGCTTCCCTGTCCTTCACTATCTTCCAGTGTTTGCTCAAACTCATGTCCATTGAGTCGGTGATGCCATCCAGCCATCTCATCCTCTGTCGTCCCCTTCTCCTCCTGCCCCCGATCTTTCCCAGCCAATCTTTCTGATTCTTGGTTATAGAGTCAGTGATGCCATCAGTTCTTCCATTTTCTTTAGGATTGATTGGTTTGGTCCCCTTGCTGTCCCAGGGACTCTCAAGAGTCTTCTCCAGCACCACAATTTAAAAGCATCAATTCTTTGGTGCTCAGCCTTCTTTATGGTCCAACTCTCATATCAATACCTGTCTACTGGAAAACCCATAGCTTTGACTATATAGACCTTTGTCAACAAAGTGATGCCTCTGCTTTTAAATTCACTGATCTTCAATTAAGAAAAAAAATGCCTCTATTTTCTTTATCTTGCCTTCTCTAACACACAGTGCACTAAATGATCTCTGATCATTGTTTATTATAAACATTCAATAATAGCTCAACCTTCTGATGTCCCCCAATAATGTGGACCAAGCTGGTTCTCTCACTCAAAATGCATATATCTTTGGTTATATGCAGCCTTTGGGTATGTGATTAATTCATTTTCTTTCCCTTCGACTCAGAAAGATGAACCATTCCACAGATGATGAGGGCCGTCCTTCCTCTGTCACTGTTCATTGATAAATTCTAATCCCCCAGTGTATTGAACACACTTAGGACTTTTGAATTCTGTAACCATGATGGAAAGTTCTCTAATGCTGATTGAATATCTCTGATGCTCAGTGGAGGAATGTGGGGGAGGAAGAAAGAAAGGGAATAAAGTCAGGAGGCATCAAAGGTCCACAAATGGTTAATCTTTACTTTTCTCTCCCTTACCATCCAATTTGAGACAAGGACTTGTGATAAATGGTCCAAGTAGAGAATTCATGATGACTGCCTGGAGCTGTTCTTTTGGGGGTAGAGGCATTCTAGGATATATTAAAAGGGCAAATATTTAATCAGAAATAAATGATGAATAGACATACTAGCCAATAAAGTCTCCACTATTTCTCGACTTGAGTGGAGGGAGGTGGGAAAGTGAATGAGAAGTATGCTTCCTTTGCCTAAATTTAACAATACACTTTCATCCTTTTCGGTTTTTTATTACTGGGCTGTGATATACACATACAAAAATAAACTTGTTAGAAATATAAAGTTTGATTAGTGTTTCTCTAAGTAAGACACATGGAATATTAGAATTGCTAAGCTGCACCAAGTCTCTTCAGTGATGTCCGACTCTCTGTGACCCCATGGACTGTAGCCCACCAGGTTCCTCTGTCCATGGGATTCTCTAGGCAAGAACATGGGATTGGGGGGCCACGTCCTTCTCCAAGGGATCTTCCCAACCCAGGGATCGAATCCAGGTCTTCCACATTGCAGGCAGATTCTTCACTATCTCAGCCACCAGGGAAACCCCTAAAAAAGAATTATTGAAAGTACTTATTAAAGATATAGGTTTCTGAACCTCTCTCAACACTTACTGAATCAGAATGTGTTTTTATAGGGGCCCCTAAAATTAGTTACAGTTTTAGTTTAGTTTTTTTTTTTTTTTTTTTAACTGTGAATAATGAAGTTAGAGAGGGCCGTTGTTTTTCAGTCAGTAAGTCGTGTCTGACTCTTTGGAACCCTATGGACTAGAGCATGCCAGCCCCCTTTGTCCATGGGATTTCCCAGGCAAGAATACTGGAGTGGGTTGCCATTTTCTTCTCCATAAAATTGCAATATTAAAACAGATATTCCAATGATTTTTATGAATTATGTAGTTAAACATTTATTGCCTTTATATATAGTTAAATATGTAGTTACGTACTTAAATATGTAGTTACTTGTACATTAAAGGAAGTTTTGTGTATGTACCTGTGTTCATGTGTGTGTGTGTGAAATGAATTGTGGTTCCATAAATCATTTTCTACACCAGCAATTTCCTTCATGCTGTGACATCAGAAAACTACTTCTTTTATGTGTTAACAAAGGTTCAATACACACACATATGCACATATACCTGAAATTCTTTTCTCCCCAAAGATTTTTGTGATAAAGCATATTTAGTAAACTCTGCATACTACATGACTCTCTTGGAGATTCCCAATTCATATTAGTATTTTAAAGGCTCTCAGAGCCTATAAAAATCTGGTGTTTCTCACATCTTTCAAGCAACTGTCTGATTATTATTTTTTATTTTTCAAGTAAATGTACAATTTCCCAAGGAACTTTCCCAAGAAACAAGTTCTCAAGTTTGGGAAATACCATTCTCCTCAAATATTATGAAGCATCCTAATTTTAAAATAGTACAAAAATCTGTCTTTTCTATTTTGACTTCAGGTACTTTTGTAAGCAAACAATGCAAGTTTGGAAGGGAGTTTTTTCCCTCTACCTAGTTGAAAATATAGAAACATTCTCTCTGTGTTGAATAAACATAAATTTGCATCAGCAGATATATGAACATAACTTTTATGCTTTTGATGGTTATTAAAATCTGTTGTTATAATCATGTAATCTAGCAATAAACTTAGTACATTAATATTCAGAAAGCAACTGACAGGAACACTTTTGTCTTGTACTCTAAAATTATTATCCTTGGTGTTTGAGAACAGACTCATTTAACAATCATTAGAAAGTGAGAAAATATACAGCTGTAACCTACATTGAGAGGTTAAAAATAAAAATGCTAGCAAATATATTTAAATAAATGTGTATCACCAGACACATATTTCAGTCAAACCCTTCCCTCCTTCCCCATCATGGGAAAAACTGCTGTATGCATTTTTAGTTTCGATTACTGAAAACCATTTCCTTCGTTTTTTTCCACCTGTCAAACATCAACTCAATATTTATGTGAGTTTGGTAATAAATCTCTTCTTCCACATGCATTTCTCTTTTTAATCATAATTTAGCTGTTTAACTCACATTCTGTAACTTGTTCTTAAAGTACCACAGTGCCCTGTAGTTCCTGACTAGGATGAGACAATGTGGAGAGAAGTGCATTCCTTCCACTATATGGAGCCTGAAGAGTGCCCTGGAAGCTGAGTAGCTGGAATGGATTTCACCCAGAGGGAATAGTGCTTTGAGTTCTTATATCCTGAGGATGGTGGGGAAGTTACGTCGCAACACAGTAAGAAATGTTCTAGGTCATTTTATTTTTGGTGATGACTGGTGACAAGGACCATTCATTTTTATGTTGAGCACACTTGCATGCCTATTGCTGGAGCCCTTAGCTTCTCAGCCCAGTGAAGGCTGGAACTGTTGTTGCTATTTAGTTGCTAAATCCTCTCCTGCTTTTGGCAACTCCACAAAAGCACTACAAAAATCTTCCTGTAGCAACCTGGGTATGTTTGTGCAGAGGAAAAGGGATATAATTTGTCTCTGCAGTTGGTAGTAAGGTGCTCCTCTAGTTTAAGTTGAGAAAGCCTTGTTTTTTAACAGTGGTGAGCATTTTTGGAAATCCCATGTTGGTGAGATGGACTATGCTTAAAATGGGGTATTCCTCACAGCCCTCCTTTTTCTGTGAGGTCAGCAGGTCATGTGTCTGGATTTTATAAACCAGCACCAGTGGGATCAGATAGTCCACTGCACCATCACTTCATCCTACTCAATTGATCAGGCCACACAGAATTCAAACTCACACTTATAATAGCATCACAAAATAGGCTACAGTTTGGGGTCTAGATGCTTTCATTGTTTCTTCAAGAAATTGATGGCCAAGTAAAAGAAGTCTTTAAAATCTCAGCAACAAGAATCAGGGGGAAACTCGAAGTATTTTCTTTAGCTCCAGTAACCTGCCTTGTCCCTCTTCTGCATGTTATTTTTGCTCATTTGTTTGCGAGTATTGCAATTCTCTCCTCCCTCTGAACATTGAATTGACCATCCTTCACAGGCTTAAGGTCTTCCTCTGTTTCCCAGAGGGTGTGGGGTGAGCAACACAGGACTGGACTTAGAAAACTGGGCCTTAATTAAATGTACACGATACGGTAACTGAAAAAACATGCTATTTTTTCTTATCACCATCCCTCAGATAAGAATTTTTAATATTAAGCACAGAATCAGATATAACTTCTTATCTATGTAATTAAATGTGACATTAACATTTGAGATAAACATAAGGTCATTTTTTTCCCTCACTTTTTTTTTAAATGAAGAGATGGCTGATATAAATATGAGTCTTGAGTATCACGTAGATCATAAAAAATTCTGGGAGAGAACAGAGAATTTAGAATTTTCTGTTATGGAAAACTGTCTTTCACAGTATAAAATTTATATTTTTTCCGTTCCCAGTTTTGTTGCTGTTTCTTGACATTATTAAGCAATTCAACGCCATAAGTTCTGTTATAATTACATGAACTGTATACAGTGAGATGCAGAAAAAGTAGTCAATGACTTGCTTAAAGTCACAGGAAAGTCAACTACTTTGTAAAATGGAGATTAGAAGCCAGGCTTTCTGATATTATTGTGCAGAATATTTTACTATCCAACAGGTTACCTTTTTAATGTGTCTTTCAAAGTGTGAGGCTTATCATTATGGAAAAAAAGATAAAAGGGAAAAGATAAATATATAGAAGGAAAATTGTATCAATGCAGTAGATGAGGACTTTCATGGAGACCATAGATTAAAAATGTGGTCAGTGTTTGTTGTCTATTGCTCTGTAACAAACAGTTCCCTAGATTTTAGTGCTTACAATTTATTATCTCTCACAGTGGGTTGACTGAGTTCAACTCTTTGCTATAGTTGCAGAAAGACTGCAGCTGCAACAAGAACCACTTGGAAGGTCCAATGCAGTTACTAACCATGATGTCTCCTTCACTCACAAGGCTGGTCCTCAGTCACTGTGGGAACTAACTGGATGTCTTTTGTTTTCTGGGTAACCTTTCAACATGACAAGCTAGGGCCCCCTCACAGCATGGCAACATCACTGTAGTTGAATTATTCACCTAGCTGCTGGCTTCCCCAGAGCAAGTGTTCCAGTGTACCCAGATGGAAGCCTTGGTTCCTTGTGATTTAGCACTGGGAGTCACACTGTATCACCCAACCACATTCTACTGATTAAAAGAAGTTCACAGGACAGTGTGGGTCACAGGATTGGGTGTCTTTGAAAACTAGCTATCATGGTTAGCATAGGTGAAGCTGAGAAATAAGAACAATAAAGTTGCACAGAAGAATCTCATATCTTTCTTTCCTTGTAATGTAAATTGATCATTGATTCTTAGGACAGGGGAAGACCCTGAAAGTGAAAATGAAAGTCATTCAGTTGTGTCCAACTCTTTGCAACCCCATAGACTATACACTCCATGGAATTCTCCAGCTAAGAATACTGGAGTAGATAGCCTTATCTTTTCTCTAGGAGATCTTCCCAACCCAGGGATCAAACCCAGGTCTCCCACATTGCAGGCAGATTCTTTACCAGCTAAGCAACAAGGGAAGCCCAAGAATATTGGAGTGGGTAGCCTATCCCTTCTCCAGTAGAACTTCCTGACCCAGGAATCAAACTGGGGTATCCTGCATTGCAGGCAGATTCTTTACTAACTGAGCTATCAGGGGAGCCCCAGGGGAAGACCTTAAGTATCCTCTTTTTAAAGTATCTCATGTAGCCTTTGAAGAAACTGAAGTTCAGGCAAGAGAAAAGTATTTGTGTCCATGACAATTAAAAAAAAAATAGCAATTATATTTTAGCATTTTTAGACAATCAGAGTACCACAGTATTTTAACAATGAATCTAAACAGAATCTTTAAAAAAGTAGGAAAATAATATGTATCCCATCTGCAACAATATATAGGAATTAACTTGATACAATTGAGAAAAATCTTCCAAATTGTTCATAAAGTGGGCAATGAATTTTGAATTTCATATTTAAAAGCATGAAGAAATTAAATTTTTTTGGTTTAATTCTTTTTCTGTTATTTCATTGGAAAAAAAAAGGGACATAAGTTTGCAATGACATATTTCACTATATTCTTAGCAAGGATGTTTTCTTTGAAATAGTCTCATTTTAGCCAGGTGCAGATGATGTGAGTCGTAGTAGTTTTATTAATGGAATTGGTGATAATTCACCTGGATTTTCCCATAGATTACCTTCGGAAATGTACATAATGCCAGAAAAGTTCAAAACTCTGTGTTAGCTCCTAGTTATTTCTGCTCTGTGAATTCTTTCGCAGGGAGCTTGTTATGGCTATGAGAGGACATGCATCATTGTTGTTAAATGTGTAGCACATAAATGGAGATGAGGGTGTGTGGGCTGCAGGACCTACATTTGACCGATGGGTTTGCAATGTGAGAACTCCCATCTGAAAACTCAGGGCACATGAAGAGAAAGAATGTTTTATTTTGCAATATAACATTGAAATATGTCAAGCACATGAACTGAGACTTGCTGGGCTGATACGTGTTCTGAGAATAAAAGAAACATCAATTGGTAAGGCTCAGGAATATGCCTCTTCTATGAATAGAGATTGCCTTTGCTGCCAAGGGAAGCAAGTTGCTTGGGTTTTAGGTGATGCATTCCCACTCTTTACCAAGAAAAAGGTTTGGAAAGCAAACTACTTGAAATGTTTTCCCAGAGGTTTGCAATGAATATCAAACCCACAAAACATCACATTTATTTTAGACACAGACTGTCTATGCCTCAGGAAACTCTTTCAACTCAAATGTCATTGGAAGTGCCTGTCATCCCCTTCACCTGGTACTGTCAGGCTGTCTGTGCCTTTCTGGTAGGTCACCTTTCTTTGGCGTCCTGCTTCCTTATAGGATTGGAAGCTAAATTTCTTTCTCTACATGAGTTGTATTTGGAATCTGAGGTCTCTTTGCTTGCCCTCATTTGCCCCAGCCCGGATGGCATCATCAATTCAATGGAGCAAACTCTAGGAGACAGTGAAGGGCAGGGAAGCCTGGCATGCTGCAGTCTGCGGGGTCGTAGAGTCGGATGCAACTTAGCCACTGAACAAGAACAACCACTGCATGGTCAAACTGTCACTCTCATCCATCTATTTGTTAATCAAATATTTCTATATTATATAAATATTACTTTTAAAATATAAATTTATATTTTATTAAGCTTTTATTTACTGAACTGCTATGAGGAACAAATAGTTTTAGGGGTAGAAGAGTCAGGCAGGTAGACTTGCCCTTGCAACCTTTGAGTTAGCCTGGGGAGCATGGTGCTAGGAGGAAGGCAAAGAGGTTTCTGTAGCAACAGAATAGAATCAAGGTCTGGTACTGCTCTTCTTAAAAATAGGAAGAGATGGGGTTCCCCCTTGACATATGTAGAGACCTGCTTCTGACTATCCCTGAAAATTTCAGTCCAACTCCTCTATGAAGAAAGTGATGAGTTGTTTTTGTAAAAAAAAAAAAAAACCTGGAAAATAACTTTCCTAAAATTTTTCCCCAGTTGTTTCCTATCAGGCTTAGGAATGAGATCCTAGGCTTCAGTATGCAATGTTGAGCCTGGCCAATACGTTTTTATTATTCTAGAAACATTTCCTAGAGCCTCTCAAGGTTAATCAAGTCCTTGCAGTTTCCATACCAGCTTCATCAATGCTGCTTTTAGAACTCCTTCTGAGAGAGTGAACAATTCCACAGCCAGGTGCTTATGGAGAGAGTTATTCTTCCTCTTATCAGATTTTAAAGGACAGGATGAGGAGAGGAAGGAGTGCCTTTGGTTTCAATGACTGATCAGAACTGAGTTTTCTTTTACTCTTAAGTTGTGTTAATAATCCAGAAGAGAGTGCTTTAACAGGAATGTAATGGGTGATTGGGTGATAGGAGACTTGTGTTAAATAGGAATTTTTGAGGGAGTGTGTGATAGGGAGAGAACTATCACCACCTGTTTCACGTTGAGAACCGGGAGACAAACTCAACTTGATTCAGATTGTATTTCTTCAGGGAAGAGTAAGTAGCGAGTCATCTTTAAGTTTATATTTTTAGATAAATGAATCCAGGAGCTAATCTCATAATATCACCTTTTGCTCTCTAAGAGGCTTTAGCGAATGCAGGCCAGTGAGGCTCCACCAATTAAATCATTCCAAAGAAACAAGAGACTGCTACTGCTGCTGCTAAGTCACTTCAGTCATGTCCGACCCTGTGTGACCCCATCCCTGGGATTCTCCAGGCAAGAACACTGGAGTGGGCTGCCATTTCCTTCTCCAATGCATAAAAGTGAAAAGTGAAAGTGAAGTCGCTCAGTCATGTCCAACTCTTGGTGACCCCACGGACTGCAGCCTACCAAGCTCCTCCATCCATGGGATTTTCCAGGCAAGAGTGCTGGGGTGGGGTACCATTGCCTTCTCCGAACAAGAGACTAGCCTAGTGAAAAAGAGGGTTGATGATTTCATTCACAAAAATTGGTTACTTAATAGGATGGGACTGCTTTGACCTGCATAAAATGATGTTTACTTTTGGGGAAACAATGACTAAAACTGGGTGACACATCTAAAAACTAACTCATAACCTTGGTGCCCCAAATGAAACTTGGACAGGGACATGGACCACTAAGGTCACCTCGTTATGGTTGTTTAAACAAAAAATAGAATGACAGAAGAATGAGAATGCATAGCAGCTGTGGGGGTATGTTCTCAAGGTGATGAATTAAACTTTCTATGGTTAAGCTATAGCAGACACTATGGGTTAACTACCCAAAAGTCATTCCACATCCCTTTACCCTATGCAGGCTTCCCGTCTCATAGTCTGTAAAGATAGGTCTCTTTCACTGCAGAGGTGGCCATATAAGATAGATCTGGATGCTGATGTGTCAGGGGTAATCCGATGTGGGGGGAAGGATGTTTGGAAAGATAATTTCTAGATGAATTGTTCAAGAACAGGAGAGGTGGATCTGTTCCCATAGCTAATGCTTCCCAGACTTGAACTTGTACCTGATGATACACAGAGCTTAGCCAGGCATTTATTACTGGGAAAGAGGAGGTGATAACATGTGTTGGATGAAAAACCTTACACCCTGAGAATAATTTACAATGAAAAGAAAGCCGGTGACCTTTCCTAAACCCACTGAGTGGTTTTCTGCTTCCAGACTTCATTTTAACTGAACAATAAATGCCCCTCTGACTTAAATAGCTTCTATTTGGATATTAATATTTAGTGTCAAAAGCATTTCTCACTGATAAATAAGGTATGTGAGTGCCCAAGGCATTGGTTGAAAGATAAAATACACGTGAATATATATAGTTATTTGAAGTTTGGGAAGTGAGTTATTTTAGTTTCCCATATCTTCTCAAAGACCTTTCACACAGATATTTATTTGGTTAATATACTACCTCTCAGAAGCAGACAAGGTCAGTGTTGATTACAGCCTTATAAATGGGGAAGCTGGATGAGAGAGGTAAAGTGCCTTCATGTTTCGTCACTCAGTCCTGTCTGACTCTTTGCAATTCTATGGGCTGTGGCCCGCTGGGATCCTTTATCCATGGAATTTTCCAGGCAAGAATACTGGAGTGGGTTGCCATTTCCTTCTCCAGGGACTCTTCCTGACCCAGGGATCAAACCAGCATCTCCCGCATTGGCAGGCGGATACTTTACCGCCGAGCCTGGAAGGCTCCACAGAGGTTCCTGGACTTTATCTAAAGCAACAAAACTTGATTACAGCAGGGCTAAGGCCTGAGTGAAGGTCTTTGATTGTTTGCCTGAGATCTTCTGCTGGGTACATAAATAAAGTTATTTTGCCTCAAAGAAACTGGGTGACAAATGAGAGTGATTTTTCTCTTTTGTTTCAAACAAAATACTAGCAATATACTAAAGAAAGTATGTTTCACCTAGGCTTTCTCCATTTTCTTCATAGAAGGGAATGTGTGCAGTTATCCCAGAGAACTACCTTCCTACAACAACAATCTAGATTGTGGCTGCAGCAAATGTGTTTACTTGGGTTAGAAATAGAAAACCCAACAGCTTATAAAAGGAGCCGGAGAAGGTTGTAGCAGAACCGCTATAGCTCGAGCTTTCTTTCAATTCAGACCCTGCCACACAGTCACACTCCCTTTGGGTATGCATGGTTTGCAGAAAGAAAGGATATCCAGTTTTATAGCTTCTCTGCTGAAATGCAGCAAAATGAATAGTCTGTACCTCAATCCAATAATGTAAATCCTTAGATGGGCTAATCAGCCTTTATAGAAATCTGTTCATCCCTATACACAAGAATCAACCATAGTGTTTCTTCAAATGCCCTTTAGAAATAACTACAATTCAATGCTTTTCTTTTATCCAGGTAATCCAATTTTGTTTGGGGATTGTCCTTTTGTAATGGAGAGAAAAGAGTATTAAACGCTTTTGAAATGAATGCAGTCGTTCTATGAAAACAATGCACAACTCTAAATGCTCTATACTTTACCTCACAAATGCATTAATACATTGAGGGCAGTGCCTGAGGCAGCAAAGGTCCTGAAATGAATAGGACCCACTGTGATTCACACTTGGCAATTCTGTCATTATTAAGAAATTTATGATTTCAGATACTTTCTGAAAAAGTATTTTTAGGTCTTATTTGGTTTTCCTAGAGATAGAGACTTTTTGGAAGTGTGTTGGAGGAGATAATCCAATCAAAAATATTTGATAGAAATTATTTTTGTAACATAATATACCAAATCCAATATCTATTATATGATGATTTAGTAGATGCTGGAAACTAACAGGGGAGATTACTTATGCTTTCTGTAGAGAATATCTTTTTAATAAGCAGATACTGATATACTTACTGAAGAGGAAAAAAATTATTTTTTTCCCTAATAGACATCAAGACCACTCTGTGGTTTTAGGATATGGTAAAGGTTAATAATTGTCACCCTGCTTATTTAAATTATATGCAGAGTACATCATGAGAAACGCTGGGCTGGAAGAAGCATAAGATGGAATCAAGATTGCCTGGAGAAATATCAATAACCTCAGATATGCAGATAATACCACCCTTATGGCAGAAAGTGAAGAAGAGCTAAAAAGCCTCTTGATGAAAGAGGAGAGTGAAAAAGTTGGCTTAAAGCTCAACATTCAGAAAACTAAGATCATGGCATCTGGTCCCATCACTTCATGGGAAATAGATGGGGAAACAATGTCTGCCTTTAATTTGGGGGGTTCCCAAATCACTGGTGATTGCAGCCATGAAATTAAAGGACACTTACTCCTTGGAAGGAAAATTATGACCAACCTAGATAGCATATTAAAAAGCAGAGACAATACTTTGTCAACAAGGGTCTGTCTAGTCAAAGCTATGGTTTTTCCAGTGGTCATGTATGGATGTGAGAGTTGGACTGTGAAGAAAGCCGGGCACTGAAGAATTGATGCTTTTGAACTGTGGTGTTGGAGAAGACTCTTGAGAGTCCCTTGGACTGCAAGGAGATCCAACCAGTCCATCCTAAAGGAGATCAGTCCTGGGTGTTCATTGGAAGGACTGATGTTGAAGGTGAAACTCCGATACTTTGGCCACCTCATGCAAAGAGCTGACTTGTTGGAAAAGACCCTGATGCTGGGAGGGATTGGGGGCAGGAGGAGAAGGGGACGACAGAGGATGAGATGGCTGGATGGCATCACTGACTCGATGGACATGGTTTTGGGTGGACTCCGGGAATTGGTGATGGACAAGAAGGCCTGGCATGCTGTGGTTCATGGGGTCGCAAAGTCGGACACGACTGAGGGATTGAACTGAACTGAACTGAAAGGTTAATCAGTAGAGTTCACACAAAAGTCTGAATCATGACCAGAGGCAATCAGCATCTTAGTTCCCAGACCCAGGATGGAACCCAGGCCCTTGTAGGGGAAATGAGGAGTCCTAAACAGTGGACTGCCAGGAAAGACCCTAGGAACAGCTTCCATTATTCTTCCATTAATTCTCAGACTAACAACAGGATGAAGAAAAGATGCTGGACCACAGGAATGAGCAAGACAGATGCTGGAATGAACTAAACTGATGAATTAAGAGAGAAAAGGGAAAAACTTAGGGACATAGAGAAAACCCCAAAAATGAAGATAAAAGCAAAACACACAAAAAATTACATTTTTGCACTGTGTGCTAACTACCCAAATTATGATTACTTCTGCTGACAGTTCATGATTGTTCTGATATGATATGGGTGACACAGAAATTGGCATAAAAAAATTAGAAATGCTTTTAAAGGCATTTTGATGCAAATATATGCAAAATGCAAAGGGAGAATTTTGTAACTTTTATCTTTCTTTAATTGAAGTATAGTTGATTTGCAATATTATGTTAGTTTCAGTACAGCAAAGTTATTCAGTTTTATATATATATTTTTTCAGATTATTTTCCAATACTTATTATTACAAGCTATTGAATATTGTTCCCCTGTTTCTCATCTATTTTATGTATAGAGGTTTATATCTGTTAATACCATACTGCTAATTTATCCCTCATTGTCTATGAGTCTTTTTCTGTTTTCTGTATAGATTCATCTGTATTATTTTTAAAATTTTACATATAAGTGATACATGATATTTATCTTTGTCTGACTTACTTCACTTAATATGATAATATCTAGGTCCATTTATGTTGCTGCTAAGGTCATTATTTTACTCTTTTTTATGGCTGAGTAATTATGTATGAACCACATCTTCTCTATACATGCATCTGTTGATGGACATTTAGGTTGTTTCCATGTCTAGCTAAAAGTGCTGCTAGGACCATTGGGGTGCGTGTATCTTTTAGAATGAGAGTTTTTGTCTTTTCTAGATATATCTCTAGGAGTTGGATCACATGAGAACTCTACTTTTAGTTTTTTAAGGAACCTCCATAATAGCTGCTCCAGTTTACATTCATCAGTGCAGAGGGGTTAACGAGAGAACTTTAAAGTTCAGAATCTGATGTTTCTCAACACCTCCACTGCGGCCTCTGGTCAGATCCACATTATTCAATGCCTGGATAAGTGCAGGAGGCACGTCACCTAATATCACGGCATCTCCCTTTTGCCGGAAAACCTGCCATGGAACACCTAAGCCCACGCACCGCAGCTACTAAGCCTGTGCTCTGGAGCCTGGGGCCAGCAACTGCTGAGGCCGGCGTGACCTAGAGCTGCCCTCCGCAACAGAAGGCGCCCAAACTGGGAGCTCCCACACTGCCGCTTCAGAGCAGGCCCTGCTCACCGCTGGGGCAAAATCTAGACAGCAATGAAGACCTGGCGCAGCCAAACGCCAACCAATAAAATTATTTTAAAAAGCCACAGTGAAGAGAACATGAAAAAATATTATATATGTGTGTGTGTGTGTGTGAGTCATTTTGCTGTGTAGCAGAAATTAACACATTGTAAATCACTTATACTTCAACAAAATAATGTAGAAAAAAAGAAATATGAGGACTGTGTCTTGCAGGAAATAAAGAAAGGGTATCTGCTAGCCCTCCCTTTTTTCAAATATTTTCTCTAAAGTCCCACTTTCTCAGTGAAGCTTACTATGGGAACTCGACGTGGCAAACTGCCCCTTTTCTACATGTATCTCCTATTTCCCCTATAATGCTTGATTTTTCTCTTATTTTCCCATAATAATATTCACCATCTAACACACAACATGACCTGTTTACTTATTTTAATGAGTGACAATGTTTCATTGTTTGCATTCCTCCCCTGGAATCGAGGTTTTAAAAACTGGGATCTCTAGTTTGTTCACTAGAATACCTAAAACTTGGACACCATATAGTAAGCCCTTGATCACATGTTTCTGAATGAAAAAATGAAAAATAAGGACTTTATTCCACTAGCGGGTAGACAAGGAGAAGACTGAGAAAGCCAACGCCAAACTAATGACCCATGTATTTACATTGGTAATATCATAGTTATTTGACAGTCATTCACTAGGAAAGAAACTCTCAGGGAGAGAAAAGTTGTGTCAACAAAAAAAAGGCTGGAAATAAGTATGTGGAGGTGTGCAAATTTGCCTCTTATCTTAGGTCAGGGGTCAGAGAACTATGGCTTGTGGGCCAAATTCAGGCAATTCAGGCCATATTCTTTAATATATATATATTTTATATATATATATGTAATATATATAATTAGAACATAACTAAGCCCTTTGTTTATGTATTATTTATGGCTACAAATGGTCCTCAAAGACATTAATTTCTGAAGCTTTTAAGAAAAAGTTTGTTACCCCTGTCTTAGTAATGAAGGAATAAGTGAAAGCTTTAAGCTAGAAAGTTCATGTTCCACATCATGATAGGGAAAAATCATTTTGTCTTCAACTCAGCTTTCCTAGTTAACCTTTCCCCCAAGATATCTCATAAATTTTGCTATTTTTTAGCTTTTTGCATGTATGTGTGCTGATGTGTAGATTTTTATTTTGTCGTATCAACTATAAAGGAAAGTTTCATCTTAAACAGGATATTTTATTTTTATCTTCAATCATAGCTCCCTGATCTTTGCAGATCTTCCTTATAAAATATAGCATGCAAGCTAAGTCTCTTCAGTCATATCTGACTCTTTGTGATACTGTGGACTCTAGCCTGCCATGTTCCTCTGGCCATGGAATTCTCCAGGCAAGAATATTGGCGTTGGTTGCTATGCCTTCCTCCAGGGAATCTTCCTGACCCAGGGATCGTATGTGTGTGTCTTACATCTCCTACATTGGCAGGCTGTTTTTTACCACTAGAGGCACCTGGGAAGCCCAACAGCACTTGCTACTAGTGACTAAATGGGTGATGATAGCATGGAATATTAAAATTCATCCAGCCTCAGGGTTTGATGTGAGATGCTTCTGATGAAAACACGAAACAACAGATGGTTTGCAACGTACTTTAGTTATTTGTGTCATTATTTGGATTTGGTTGACTTTCCAATCTTTTCATCTTCTTCTGAGAAATTGGATAAAACCAGTATATTTAGAGAATAAATTAATTGCTAAGGTGGGCCAAACACAGTTAATCATGCAAAATGTCTGGTAGAAAGTGAGCTAGAATCATCACACTAATTTAATTTATAAAACTCAAACTGGCAAGAGACTACGCAACACTAATGATAGCCAGTTGCCTAATTAGCTCTGCAACAGTCTTTCAAATTTATCAAAGTAAAATGAGCCACAGTTGTGAATAAGCAGATAACTTCCTGTTAAAAATCTGAATGTATTGGGAGGTGGGTTTAACAATAGAGGTAGCCTAGTATACATAGGTGTCTCCAACGAATAAGAACATTCAAGGGAAATCTGGAAATTTCATTTATATTAAAGGATGAAAAATTTGTCTTTATCTAAAGCAACAAGCACAAATCCAAGAATAATCTAGTATGTTTCTCAATAAACATTAATATATTGTTAAAAAAGACTCTCCTTTATTTTTTAAAGGGGGTTTATTTCATTATTCACTGTTTATTGTTTACCCAAACTGCTACTTTAGTTTTGTTTGTGTATTGCTTTGAGAAATTAAAAAAATAAAGGAATCTCTTTCAACTAAGTCATTTATAAGATTTTTGTGATCATTTGTCAGAGATCCTGTCTCTGTAACATTCAGGTGTGGTTCAGAGGATAATCCAAACTATGAGTGACATGATAATGTGGCTGATTTTTAAAATTTACAACCTAGACACTTAGTTTCCTTAATACCAACAAGAATTTACCTTAAAAAAGTATACGGAGTGGGAGTCATTTCTTCTGCTTTCAGAGGTTTCCAAGCATTATTAAGTTGCTAAAGTGCTCTAAAAATCTGAAATTATCTAGAAGAAAAAGGGAAATGAGACTGCATGAAGGAAACAACAGTATGGATAGATTAGGATATTCCAGACTTGCAACACTTGAACTAGGTAACACAATAATATGAAATATCAGGGAATTTCCTTTGGGTGTTGCTCATAACTCCCAGCACAAAACCACATTAGCCAGGCATGTGGACATTAGCAGCACAGATGATATGATTGGAAAAAGTCTAAGGTCCTCTTTTCAACGTAGAGTGGCTATAAATTTCAGGCATACATGGTAGAGGGTAGCTGGAACAAATGACAGCTAAACATCATGTAGATATTTAGTTGTTCTTTGTGAATGGATAGAGAAACATGTTTGTCTTTTTTAAAAAATTGGAGTAAAATCACTCTACAATCTGTGCTCCTTTCTGAGCAGAATCAGCTGTGCTGCTGAGGCTCTGCACAGTCCTACCGGACCCCGCCAATGCCAGACCGTAGCTGGCCAGGCTCCTCTGTTCCTGGAACTTCCCAGGTAAGAACACTGGAGGGGGTTGCCACTTCCTACTCCAGGGGATCTAATCAGCTATGTGTATATATATATCCCGGCCCTCTTGAGCCTCACTCCCCCTGCACCCCTATCCCACCCCTCTAGGTCATCAGAGAGCACGGGGCCGGGCTCTGAGTTATAGAGCATCTCCCACTAGCCATCTGTTCTGTGCATGGTTGGTGAACGTATGGGGCTTCCCTGATAGCTCAGTTGGTAAAGAATCCGCCGGCAATGCGGGAGACCCTAGTTTGATTCCTGGGCCAGGAAGATCCCCTGGAGAAGGGAAAGCCTGCCCACTCCAGCGTTCCTGGGCTTCTCTTGTGGCTCAGCTGATAAAGAATCCACCTGCAACGTGGGAGACCTGGGATCGATCCCTGGGTTGGGAAGATCCCCTGGAGGAGGGTAAGGCTACCCACTCTAGCATACTGGCCTGAAGAATTCCATGGACAGTCCGTGGGGTTGCAAAGAGTCGACACAACTGAGCAACTTTCACTTTCTCTCAGTACATACGGGCTTCCCTCATAGCTCTGTCGGAGAGGGAAATGGCAACCCACTCCAGTGTTCTTGCCTAGAGACTCCCCTAGACAGAGGAGCCTGGTGGACTGCTGTCCATGGGGTCGCACAGAGTCAGACACGGCTGAAGTGCCTTAGCATGCATGCATGCATTGGAGAAGGAAATGGAAACCCACTCCAGTATCCTTGCCTGAGAATCCCAGGGCCGGGGGAGCCTGGTGGGCCGCCGTCTATGGGGTCGCACAGAGTCAGACACGACTGAAGCGACTCAGCAGCAGCATAGCTCAGTCAGTAAAGAATCTGTCTGCAATGAGGGAGACCCAGATTCGATTCCTGGGTCGGGAAGATGCCCTGGAGAAGGAAATGGCAATCCACTCCACTATTCTTGCCTGCAAAATCCCATGGACGGAGGAGCCTGGCGGGCTACAGTCCATGAGGTGGTAAAAGTCGGACATGACTTAGCACCTAAGCCACCACCGCCAGTGTATATATGTCAGTGCTACTCACTCAGTTTGTCCCCCATCCTCTTCCCCGCCTCTGTGTTCACATGTCTTCTTCTCTATGTCTGCCTTGCATGTCCTGTTCCCTATTTGCCCTGCAAATAGGTTCATCTGTACCCTTTTTCTAGATTTCATATTTAAGTTGCTAATTCAGGATGATTAAATGAGAGAGCTTACATGCTTTCAAACTGATACCAGGATAGAAGAAAGGCTGGACCTGGAGGGAGGGTGTTATCATTCTACCTCGTGGTTCACTCATAGATTCTGGCTGTTAATTTTACTTTACAGAGGAAGAAAGTGACATGGTTTATACTATGGTATAACCAACATAGCATCCCCATGTATCTGCTGATCAATCAATGAACTCTAGCAAGGCAAAGAACTCTCAAGGAATCAGCAGGTTCTTAGTTGCCTGGGAGAAAGATGTTCTTAACACAAGCCAGGTGTCCAGTGGTTTTCCAATTGAATGTAACACAATATCTTGACTTTCCTTTCTTGGAGAAGGTTTCATCTGCAGAGAAAAATAAATTAGTTACATGTTTCTTATAAGGCTGTCCCCATAAAGATCAATTTACTTCATCATTATTAAAGAGCTCACAGAAATCATTTGCTTTAACATATCTTTGCAAACATCAGTGAAAGAGTAGTATTGTACTAGAATTTCAATACCAACTTTGGAATTATTCTAATAATACTGCTGCTGCTTCAGAAATTCAGCTATCCAGATGAGACTCTAAGATGAATAAAAACAACTCTCACTCTTATATGAGGATTTAAATTAATTATTGAAAAATGCAAATAATATTTACCTGGGTCACACCATACCTGTTAAGATAGTGACTGGAGGGAAAACACAGAAGAAACACCACTCTTTCTTTTATTATACGTTTGATTTCTAAAACCACCTTACATGACATTTACAAACTTTTCAACTTATGAAAAGGCAGGTTGTGCAATGGGAAACTGCAAACTTTGGAGCTGTACAGTATCTGTCAACTGTCATTTACTAGTTAATTACTAGATCACAACAGGCCTTGTTGTCCAAGTCTCTGAAATGAGGACTAAACACTTAAATTATAGGACCTTTGTGAAGAGTAATTGAAATAATGAAAGCAAATCTTTTAAAATCTTTTAAGGCACAGTAATTATAAAAAGTACTCATATTATCATTATCAAATAGAAGTATATATAATAATTTACCAAATAATTTATTAAACAGTATTTACTTCCATTCCTTTGGCATTGTTGAGTCTTTCTATCATTGTAAACTGGTAAACATTTCTTGTGTGTTCAAGTTAGTTCTGCAAAACAAAAATACTCACACATACACACACCCTAGTATCTTTTTCTTTAATGTTAGGTCTTTTTCATAAAGCACAACACAATATGTTATTCCATAGCATAATTCAATAGCAGAATCTACATCATTTTGTTCTTTACCATTAGCTTTTAACATAATTTATTTCAAGCAAATCTTTGTGTGTATGTTTAATTTGATGGCTTTCAGAGTTCTTTTTTGCCTTTTTAGCAATCAAGCCCTCCCTCCTCCCTTCTGAAGCAAAACTTTACATAGACCTTCGATATATAAAACTGATACAAGCTGAGACTTTACTAAAGCTGAAATAATGGGCCAGAGCTATTTACTCACTTTTCCCTCCTTCCTGCTTACCCACCTGACCTAACAATCCCTGAGTCACTCTGAAAAAACTAGACACAACCATAGTTTAAAAACTGCCATTTTCATCAACCCATTGCATGCCCTTCTCCTACATAATGCTAACACAGTGACACTAACTTTACCCAACATAGTGACAAAATGTTAAGAAAATAAAACACTGAATATCACTTTTACTAACATATTTGACATGCTAACATTTTCTTAATCTGTTCAAGTTCATCATGGGACCCAGTGTGACTCCTCGCGTCCTTCTGCTCAGTAACTTGTCTGCTCTCTTAGATCTAAAGAGTAATCCTGGTCTTGAAATGTATAATTCGAACTTCCTTTAATTGTCACCACGTTATCATGGGCATTTTTCAAGGTCACTTTGAATGTCAGTTCTACATTTTCTATCACCCTGCCTGGTGCATAGACTGTCTATAGGATGAATTTCATGTGATGCGAGTTGACCAATAAAGTGAAAGAAAACACCAGGTTGATCACATTTTGCTATAACTCTTGTTTATTATATATTTTCTGCACACTTTAAATTTCATTATGACAATCATATGCACATGAATTGACATTCCTTCCTGTCAGGAGAAGAATATATCACTCATACATGAGAGAAAAGATGCTTCTCTTCTTCTCCTGCCCAACCACCTTAAAAATTATGTACAGACTAGGGACTTGTTGTCTATCAAGAAAGAGGGAAAACGTTAAGATTCACAGAGTGTTTAAAATGAAAACAAACACACATTGCCATCGCTTTAATCTATCATTTTTGATCAGCAGAATATTCTCCTTGGGAAACTTCATGACAAATTTTGCATTTTGGAAAGTCATAAGGTGTTGCTGGTACTTCCAGCAGAGGCAGATATAAAATTGTTTCAAATGAGCAAAATTTAGGTTTCTGTCTCTATAGCTCATTAGCATTAGCAAGTTCCAGTCTCATAGCAACCCAGATCTGATGATGAACACCTGCCAGCCCAGATGGTTTAGAAAGAAAATTTTTAGCCAAATGGAACAAAGTTCTGCTGCTTAGCTGTCTAGGCCATGATTTAACAGAGTTGCTACAAGAACTCTGAACTCTTATTGCGGAGTCATGATAAACAAGTATCTCCCAAGTTGTCATCTTCAGTTGCCATAACTTCTCGTGTCTAACTAATGCTCCTAGTTTTTAAACTTGTGTAAATAATATATAGTTTTATGTCACATACATGTTACAGAATGTGCATGCTCAGATGCTCCGTCGCGTCCAACTCTTCGTGACCCCGTGGACTGTAGCCTGCCAAGCTCCTCTGTCCATGGGATTTCCCAGGCAAGAATACTGGAGTGGGTTGCCTTTTCCTTCTCCAGGGGATCTTCCCAGCCCAGGGATCGAACCCACATCTCCTGTGTTTCCTGCATTGCAGGCAGAATCTTCAGAAGATACCAGATGTCAGTTGGTGTGAACAGAGCATTGCAGCAAAATTGAGAGCATCTGCACAATTAGCAAACAGATGCTTGCATTTTTATATTTGCTTTTAAATGAACACAATCCTTGCTTCTTCTAATGGACTGGCTAATGTCCAAGAAACTATCTACTGAAATAGAATCTTAAATAGAAATGGAGTCAGCTATTCCAGCCCACAGCACTTTCTCTCTCTTCTGAACCACAACTTTGCCACTTGTGCCACTGGCAGAGAAAAACATATAGCAGCAGAGGAAGGGCTGGATGGGGAGTCAAAAGTTCTGGGCTACTGGGTATCCTTGTTCTGCTGTTGTTGTTTTTGTGACCTGATTGAGCCATTTAATCTGAGTTTTCCTGTCTGTGAAATAATTTGGAAGAAAACAACTAATTGTGTTTTTATTTCCAAGTGTGGAAACAGAATTTGCTTATCTTTATATGTGCATAGCTGCTTTACAAGGACTGCACTCTAATATCCCTGACTAGAGCTTTGTACACAACAGATGCTCAGAAAATATTAGTGTTCTCACTGATTACCTCTTCAGTTAGTGGAAATTACAGAGATTACAACTTGGGTAGAAGATTTACAACTTCATAGCTCTGTGATCTTGGGCAAATTACCTAAGTTCCTTGAGCCTCTCTTTCTTCAGTACTTATCTCATGAGATTGGAAAGAGTATTAGCAAATTGATATACGTATATAGTGGATTCTCAGTAAACTTGATTTCTCATGTTTCTTTGTGGTTGCTGCACTGAAGATTGCATAGAGTTGATATTTAGGGTGATACTATGCAGTAATTGAGAAAACAATAAAGTTTAGGTTCAAATCTGGCTTTGCCATCTCGTACCTTGTACAAATAATTTAATCTTTGTTTTTCTCAATTTCCTCATCTTTAATAGAAACAATGGTAGTATTTACTTCATAGCAATTTTATGAAGAGTCAATAAATTTAACACATGTAAATTATTTGAAGATGATAGGACATCAAAGTATTATATAAGTTTAGATCTTAATTTCAGCTTTACAAATATCCATGATTTAGGGTTGTGAGGAAAATGCTATTATAATGTGGATTGTTCCTAAATTTTCACCTTATATACTTTATATTAATTATGTTCAAAATGAGCATGATAAGTATCCTTGAATTTGGTGGATTGTATATAATATACATTTTATAAAACAACAGATGTGTGGTTTCTAAACAAATCTTACCTTTTTAAATTATACACTAATCAATATTTTAAAAGAATGCAAATAGATTTCTTGCCTACTCTCTACACATTGTGTTAATTTCTATCTTTTCAATCTATGTATACTCACACATCTTCATAATATGCTAATGATAATGATAGCCTAATCTTTTTAAGGCCACAAAATTCTGCCAGGTTTGTTCATTTCAATGATACTTAAAATTTATAAATATAGTCTATGAGTGCTTTTTCATCTGTTTAACTCTCAACTTCTTTTAAACCAGCATGACTGTAGTGTTGGGATGTTATTCCATACCACAGCTTCATAACTGAGCATACTGTATCTTTTAAAATTATTGAAGACCTTTCTTGTATTGTCTATTTCCCCCTATGTAACAAACAAAATGCATTCTAGGAGACTGTCTCCCAAATATTTTTAAATGTTAATTGAAAGATATGATGTCCCTAGGGTTAAGAAAGATGGACCACTGGCAAGGGTGTTAATAGATTATAAAAACTCAAAAAGTATTGAACAGAAGACCGTGAAAGCTGCTGGGATGGAAAACTGTGGTCTTTGCCCAGGCCAGTTCAAATTAAATTCACAAACCCAAAGCTCTTGATTAAAGGGGGATCCTAAAAGTCTTGAGGAAGGACTCTACAATCCTTTGAAGATACCCGCACGATCTGTGGTCATTTGCAGATCTGTGTGGTCTAACACTGATACCTGGGAAACCAAAACATCAAGCAAAGTGTTGGGTAAATCTGAATTATAACATTTCTAAAAATTTTCAGAGATACTATGTGGTTATTACCACAGTCCTGAAATGTGTTCTTGGAACTATATATTTAGCAGTTGGCAGAATAATCACACTGGTTTCCTGACTAAAGAAATAAGAGATGTTATTATATGAAATGCCAAGTGGAAGCCCCAGAAACTACTGAAAACTATCCTGCCCCTGCCGAGACAGTAAATCAGAAGCAATAATGCCTCTGGGAAGAAATGCCAAGGGTTTTCACATCATTATTTAATTAGTTATTATAATCCTTCCAAATATGAGATGAATAAATGGTCAATGAGTATTGACAGACTTAAATTTAACCAGTTGATATCCCCAATTTCAGCTGCCATGTTGAATGTTTATACTTTTATCTGAGCAGATCGTTAAAGCCTCTGACACTTGGTATGTGGTCATTGATCTGGCAAATGTTTTCTTCCTGATCTCCTTCAGCAGGGAAAACTAGAAACATTTTGCCTTTGCATAAAGTGATGGCAAACCTCGGTTCCTGCCTTGGCCGAAGGATATGCTCTCTTCCTCTTTGTTGTCATATATGCACGGGGATGTCGATTACTTTGACACTCCACACACATTATACTAGGTCAGTATATTGATGACAGTGTATGAACTGAATCTGTTGATAAAGAAGAGACAAGTACTCTAGATACTCCAACAAAATATTAATACAAACTCGTCACAACTTTACTGGTGGTCCAGTGGTTAAGACTCCATGCTCCCACTGCAGGGGCATGGGTTCTATCCCTGGTCGGGGAAGTTCCACATGCCCCACAGTGCAACCAAAATATATATGTCGTGCTCTTTTGTGCGCAGTTGTGTCTGACTCTTTGTGACCTCATGGACTGCAGCCCACCAAGCTTCCCTATCCATGGGATTTTCTAGGTAAGAACGATGGAGTGGGTTGCCATTTCCTCTTCCAGGAGATCTTCCCCACTCAGGACTGGAACCCAAGCCTCCTGTATCTCCTGAATTGGCAGGCAGATTCTGTACCACTATACCACCTAGGAAGTCCAATATACATATACACACATGTATATATATATATATATATATATATATATATATATATATATACACACACACACACATGTAAGAAGAGGGAATTTAAGCACTTAAATACTCACGGATCTGCCACAATTAGTGAAGTTTTAGGATCCAGTACTCTAGATGCTGAGATAGCCCTCTAAGTTAAAGAACAAGTTGTTCATGTTTGCCACTTTTTTTTTTCCTTTACAAAAAGTTTCAGCTCTTATTGGACCTCTTCAGATTTTTGAGGCCGTACAAAAGAGAACTTCAGAAAAGCGTTTCGAGTCATTGATTAGGTAACGTGAGAGGCTCACCGCTTTGACTCCTGTGTAGAGAAAGACAGTGGGTCTAGGCTGCGGTGCGTCTGCTTTGCGGCTGTGACTCTCAGATCCAGTGGTGGTAGGATCCTTGGTGGACGATGCTGCTGTTAGGTTTCTGGCAAAGCACCAGAGCACAGATCATGCTTTCTGTGGCTCCTTGTGTGCTAAGCCCAGGCAGAGACTGAGCACCTGATCATCAGACAGAGTGGCTAGGTAGCTTGAGGTTCATCATGAGCTGGGTTAGCAAACCCAGAAAGTAATACAACAGGGCAGTAAGAGCGGCACTTCATTTGTAATTTTTTTTTTTTAACAGAAATGAGTTTGGCATGAGTGAAGTTATGGAACCAGAAAGTAGCATGGTCGCTTCCGGGTGCTGGACAGTGGAGGAAACGGGGAGATGGTGGTCAAAGGGGACTGACTTTCAGTTATGAGTGTGTTACGGGGAATCTATGTATGGCATGGTGACTATAGGTAATAGTTGCTGTTGTTTAGTCACTGACTCTTTTGTGACTCCATGGATGTTAGTCCATGAGGTTCCTCTGTCCATGGAATTTTTCAGACAAGCACACTGGAGCCATTGTCTTCTCCAGGGGATCTTCCTGACCCAGGGATCAAACTTGTGTCTGCTGCAGGCGGATTCTTTACCACTGAGTCAGCAGGGAGGTCCATAGTTAATAGTATTGTGTTTTATACTTGAAATTTGCTAATAGAATAAATCTTAAGTGTTCTCACTTCCCCCACTATCAAGATAACTATACGAGGTGATGGATGTGTTAACTTTTATGATACTGATTTAATGATGCATACATATATCAAATCATGTCAAACACCTCAAATATTAATATACAATATGTATAGTATATTTGTACATATAATATGTGTATTATATAATTTTGTCAGTTATACCTTAATAAAACTGGAAAAAATGACTTCACCCAATTTAAAAAAGTATGAAAAATTACTAAACCATTATTTTAATGCAATGTAAAACCTAAAATAAGAATACTTTCAAATGGATGAGATTAAGCATTTTGATAATTCATTGTATGACCAAGTGTAGGTAGGGAACCTCACATTCATACACTGTAAGCAGAAACACATATTGATACCCTCTATATTAATAGGCTATCACTGCTACAATGACTCCCCCTCCCAATCTTAGAGGCTTACAATAAACATTTATTTCATGTTCATAGATATGCAAGTCAGCTGTCATTTGGCCAAAGTTGACTGAATTTCAAAGGGGATTGGGTGGGCCAGGAAGGAAGGCAGGTTTTAGGTCAGTTGAAGGTAAGCATTCAGAAAACTAAGATTATGGCATCTGGTCCCATCACTTCGTGGCAAATAGATGGGGAAACGGTGGAAACAGTGAGAGACTTTATTTTTCTGGGTTCCAAAAATCACTGCAGATGGTAATTGCAGCCATGAAATTAAAAGATGCTTACTCTTTGGAAGGAAAGTTATGGCCAACCTAGACAGCATATTAAAATGCAGAGACATTACTTTGCCAACAAAGGTGCATCTAGTCAAGGCTATGGTTTTTCCAGTGGTCATGTGTGGATGTGAGAGTTGTACCACAAAGAAAGCTGAGCACCGAAAAATGGATGCTTTTGAACTGTGGTGTTGGAGAAGACTCTTGAGAGTCCCTTGGACTGCAAGGAGATACAACCAGTCCATGCTAAAGGAGATCAGTCCTGGGTGTTCATTGGAAGGACTGATGCTGAAGCTGAAACTCCAATCCTTTGGCCACCTCATGTGAAGAGTTGACTCATTGGAAAAGATCCTGATGCTGGGAAAGATTGGGGGCAGGGGGAGAAGGGGATGACAGAGGATGAGATGGCTGGATGGCATCACTGACTCGATGGGCATGGGTTTGAGTAAGCTCCGCGAGTTGGTGATGGACAGGGAGGCCTGGCGTGCTGCGGTTCATGGGGTCACAAAGAGTCGGACACGACTGAGCGACTGAACTGAACTGAACTGAAACCTGGAAGGCCTGGGGCAAGCAGGGCCCTCAGGCATGATGACTAAGCCGCAAGTGTAAGGTCCTGAGCTCTCAGTTCAGTTTGGTCTCTCTAACTGGGGGCTTAAGCAATTAATTTGAGTATTAAAAATATATATATATAGTCCTATATATGCAATGGGTTTCTGAAGTGAATATAGGATGTGATTTGAGTATTATCCCAAATGTTCTGTCCCACGGAATATCTCAGACTTCAAGCATTCATGTCACACCGTCAGTGATTCTCGTTCTTTTTTGTCAAGGCATTGAAAACTTTTGTTGAAATTCAAGTCTTATCTAGATCATTGATTGAACATATGTTGCCTAAATAAATGAATGCTATATAGAGAAGAGGATAGCAGAATTCCAATATGGTAGATTGGTTGCCAACATGCATGAGTTAAATTAAGTAAGAAAGGAAGAACAGTTTTTACAGTCCATTATTGAACAGATGACAGACCAAAGATACACAAATCAAGTCTGAGAAGCTCAGAGAAACACCTTATGATGTGATTGACAGGGTTCGGGGCAGATCATCCCAAAATATGCCACTTTGGCATATTGCTTATTTGAATTAAAGTTGCTAAGTCATGACTAGTGCAAGAAAAATGCTGACCCTCCCCTGTTCTCTTGAAAACAATAAATAAACTTACCATGTGAAAAACACCCTTCCTGCATAGGAAGGTAGAGAGAGATCTTCATCATCAGAGATATGGAATTAAGGTCTGTAAAGGTTGTATAAACAGTAGAATGGTTTCTTTACTAGGTTATTATGCCCAAGCTCAAACTTCTTTTTCTTGTCATTTTCTCACAAATACACTGTTTCTTTGTCTAAAAGCCATTAAAATCATCTGCTTTGGTCTCTTCTTTGAATCTCATATTTCTATGATCTCCTATATATACAAAATTTGAGTATGTTTTTTTCTCCTGTTAATATACCTTGTGTCAATTTAATCTTTGGTCAGTCAAAGAACCAAGAAGGGAAGAAGAAAAAGTTTCCCCCCAACATAATTTTTCTTTTCCCAATCTTCGTCTGCATCTTTTGCAATGATATCAGTTCAGTCGCTCAGTTGTGTCCGACTATTTGCGATCCCATGAATCGCAGCATGCCAGGCCTCCCTGTCCATCACCAACTCCCGGACTTCAGTCAAACTCATGCCCATCGAGTCAGTGATGCCATCCAACCATCTCTTCCTCTGTCATCCCCTTCTCCTCCTGCCCCCAATCCCTCCCAGCATCAGGGTCTTTTCCAATGAGTCAGCTCTTCGCATGAGGTGGCCAAAGGATTGGAGTTTCAGCTTCAGCATCAGTCCTTCCAACGAACACTCAGGACTGATCTCCTTTAGGATAGACTGGTTGTATCTCCTTGCAGTCCAAGGGACTCTCAAGAATCTTCTCCAACACCAATTCTTCGGCGCTCAGCTTTCTTCATAGTTGTACCCTAAAAAAAAAAAGATTCTGTAACTTATACTGAGAATAAAAAAAATAATACAAGGGTCTTGAATCACAAATGAGGTCATAGTAAGAGAGCTAGATGCCATGAGAAATGATTGGAAATGTGGATCAATGGTGAAGTGGGAATGTTAGTAGACCAGGGTACTAAAAGGAGGAAAATTAGAAGAAAAGGAACAGTACACTCTTTCCTTTCTGACATCTTTGCCCTATTGTTGACTACAAAACAACTTTGCTTTTTGCAAATACAACAAAGAGGAATACCTGCATATTCTGTGTCTACCTGGTGATCACAGAAGGGTATTTATTAAAAAACCCTTGAATTTAGATTTCAGTCAAATCATTAGCCGTAACTTAGAGGATATCCTTGGCTGTAAGGAAGAGGACAACTGACTTAATCAAGCCCATCTTCATCTGATTGAATGACTTTGTAAACAACATCTGAGTTTTCAAATCTCTGAGTTTGAAGACACTGTTAATAAATTGTTACTAATAGGAGACATTACTAAATACAAGTACATTCTAAGAAATGTATCTTTGTGGCTTTTGAAACCTGGCTATATTTTAAAATGATCTGGAGAACTTTAGAAGAGATTCCTGGTGACTGAGCCCCTCCTTAGAATAATTAAATGCAAATCTTTGGGAATGAGCCTGTGACTTCAACAGGTATTAGAACAAATGAACAAACAAACAAAAATCTCTCCAGGTGATTCTAATGTGTAGTCAGGGTTTAGAAACACTGACTTGAAGAGCATCATTACCTACATCCATTTTACCTTGGCATATTTGTATTTTCACTGGGGCAAAAAGAAGATATTCAATTTTTTGTTTCCCTGAGAACTGGTAGAGCTGTTTCAAAGTGTTATGGACTGTGTTATTTTATCACAATTCTTCCATCCCCACCTTCCCCTGCCACTGCCTCCCTGGTGCTGTAATACTTTTCCACAGTATTGACTTCAGACTTGGCCATATGACTTACTTTAACTAGTGGAATGTGGAAATGACACTTGGTCAGTTTTGATCTAAGGCTTTAAGAAGCATGACACATGGCTAGCAAGACTCGGGGGGCTTACCCCTTCCCTCATTAGGCCTGCTGGTAGGTATTTGCATGGTCATGTCACCCAAAATGGTTGTTCTCCTGCTCTCTGTACAGCTCCTGCTTCACCAGTGCCTGCTTCACCTACATCCTGCTCACATAACTGACTTTCCTACATACTTACCCCAGGCCCCAGCTAGTGATTGTTCCAGCTTTAGATCAAAACTCTCCACTATACTTGTCAAAGGGGCAGTGAGGGGTGTATCTCTCTGCTAGTTTCCCTGGTCAACAATGATCCAGCTTGACGTAGTTCAGTTCAGTTCAGTTCAGTCACTCAGTCATGTCTGACTCTTTGCGACCTCAAGAACCACAGCACGCCAGGCCTCCCTGTCCATCACCAACTCCCAGAGTCTACCCAAAACCATGTCCATCGAGTCGGTGATGCCATCCAACCATCTCATCCTCTGTCATCCCCTTCTCCTCCTGCCCCCAATCCCTCCCAGCATCAGGGTCTTTTCCAATGAGTCAACTCTCTGCATGAGGTGGCCAAAGTATCAGAGTTTCAGGTGGCCAAAGTATCAGAGTTTCAGCTTCAACACCAGTCCTTCCAATGAACACCCAGGACTGATCTCCTTTAGGATGGACTGGTTGACTCTCCTTGCAGTCCAAGGGACTCTCAAGAGTCTTCTCCAACACCACAGTTCAAAAGCATCCATTTTTCGGCGCTCAGCTTTCTTTATGGTCCAACTCTCACATCCATACATGACCACTGGAAAACCCATAGCCTTGACTAGATGGGCCTTTGTCAGCAAAGTAATGTCTCTGCTTTTTAATATGCTATCTAATTTGGTCATAATTTTCCTTCCAAAGAGTAAGCGTCTTTTAATTTCATGGCTGCAATCACCATCTGCAGTGATTTTGGAGCCCAGAAAAATAAAGTCAGGAACTTGACACGAGTTCCTCGTAGAATTGGTATCCTCCCCTCCCCTTGGGGGTGAAGACTGTTGCCGTGTCTTGTCCGCAGTGTGCCGCACTTGCTGTGGCGTCTCTCCAGGACCTTGCTTTGGACTCATAAAATCCCTTGTCCCTTAAGCCACTGACGTTTCTGTTTCTGACTCTGGGGTCCTTTCTTCAGTCTTGATGTCGAGTAAGTAAAGGCATGATAGGCAGTCCAAAATCATTAGTCTTTTGACCTGAATCCAGAAATAAAGCCATATGGAGGTCATCCATAACCCAAAGTCTAGAGGCCCACCTGGTGGCAGCTAAACCAGTATAATATCAGCGAAACTGTAACTGACCAATAATACTATGAACCTGAAACAAACTTTCTTGACACACACCTCCGAAATCTTAGAGCTGTTTTTAACCCAGCATTATTGTAGGGTGTAAAAAAAAAAAAAGCAAAAAACTAATATACAAGTATTTGTTTGTAAATAATCTGTATATCAAACAATAGCAAGCAAATAATAGCTGCTAAATAAGTATTTGTTAAGTTAATCTGTTTTTATGTAGATTAAACTTGTTGATACTAAACAAAATTGGAAATCACCAAATTTTAAAATGTGTTACATTTATTTTATGTATGTTAAAAGATAATGTGATTTTCAGAGTTTAAATGAATTAAATGGATTGCATTTCTATGGCCAGCTAGTTAGTCTGTCCATTAATGAAAAGAATATTAGGAGGTATACTTAGAATTGCTTTTTCCAGTAGCCAAATAGATCAACTTTTCACCTAGATTATGGTTTTGTGGAAAGCATCTGCCTTCTCAGCAAGCATGTGTAGATGGAGATCAAACTTGGCACTGATTTGGAAATACTATCCCCTACCTCTAGGATACTGTCAAATTTTCAGTTAAGATTCAGAAAATTCAATTTGTAATTAAGAAATCAGTGTATTTGAGATAGGTTTTATCATTAACATTGGAAATCATTAATAGCAATAAGCAGATAACACTTCTGGGGCAGTAACTTAGTCAAGATAAAGAATTAAAGAATAAAAATCATTGAAAATATATTTTGTGATATATTAGGAAGTTATAGTCAGGCAAGAGATTATAGAATTTTTTGAAAGAGAAAATCCTAGTTTGAAGGCAAAATACATGGTAATATCAATTAAATTGTCATTTTGAAACTACTTGTCTAGATAAAACATGCTTATTCACTTTTGAAAGTGTTTTAGTTCATTTTAATATAACCCTTTTCATTTTTAAAGTCATTGTCTTAAGTTCTTCATTATGGTAATCATAAATTACTTTATATCTGATTTTGATGATTCATTAGTGATTACTAAGGGATTTAGACATAGAAAGTAGAGATACCAAATAAATTATCTTTGCATTATGGATAATACCAAGATGTAATTATGTTGTTACCTCCTCATGCTTTGAGACATATCAGAATGCATTAAATAGATGCAAAAAATACCCAAACTTTTTTAGACTATGAAACTGCCATTCCTATGTGATGTTATTTATAGCAAAGGCAAAAATACCCTAGCACAATAATACAAGAAATGTGGCGCTCACACAAATTGGCTTTGGTGTCCAGGTGTCTTTGTAAAAATGTATTAATTTTACAGTATCTTGGGGACCAAGTTGATGCTCCATACATAATCCACAGTGTCACAAATGTCCATAGTTAACCATACTCCCAGTTGCAAAGCCTTCACACTTAATATAGCAGAATGTCACTCTGTGCTCACTGGGTTGCCAAAAAGTGCTAGCAAGGTTAGCACTATATCACCTACCTTCCCCCCTGAGATGGGAGAGAGAAGACAATTCAAATTAAGTGTAAAGAAGGCAGTTAAGTAGGGTAGTGCATTTTGATTCCAGGTATTTGAATGTTGGCTAAAGTCATTCCAGGCATTAATGTGGTCTTACTGTAGGTTTGCATGAGACTTTTAAAATACATTAATAGAATCTAGGAATCTCCTGCATTCAATAAATAGTGTCTTATAACTAAATGTTACATTGCTATCCATTTTCTCACATTTTCACATTTTTTTCCATTCACAATCATGAGTTAAGCACAAATCTATGGTAAATATGTGCCTGATTTGGATTAATAAATATTAAAATACTAGAAAAGTCATCTTTCTACAAGGAAAGTATTTGATGGAAAAAAGTCTAAAGTCCAAAGAGGAAGACAAGTCAGCACTCAGTCATATGCAGTCCAGGGGCAATAAGACACAAAGAAATTTTACTGATAAGGTGTACCCTTCCTTTAAGAAAGTTCAGCCAGGCTGTTCTGTCTTTTTGTGAAATGGGACCTCCTAAAACTTTTCAGTGGTGGATTAGTTGAATAAAGAGACAACCTCAGAATTCCTGATATAGTAAGGATAAGAGGTAGAAAAATTGTGACACCCAAGAAAAGTTTATAAAAGCCAGCTGTACCACTTACCTAAAGCAATAACTCACATCTAATCAAAGACATCATCAGAATTTGAAACAAAAGTGATGCATAGAAGGAAGAGATTGTTAAAGGAGAAAAATGGAGAAGTAAAACACTAATTATAGGACATTAATTGTAGGGCACTTATCTACAGATATATGTTGCGAGGTGGTTTTTTTAAAAGTCTGACTTCAGTTTTTCAAGGGTCTAGTGTTTCACATGTATACCTCAAAAAAGGTTTTAAAAAAAGTTATAGCCCATTCAGTATCAACATGATTCTTAAATTAAAATGTTATAGAAATGTGGGACACCCCTTAGTCCTCAGCTTTTTCATATAAAAAATGGAAAGGTAGCACTAAGGTCTGAGTTCTGTTCAGCATTACATCATATGATTATTAACTGAATTAGTAAGTTACTTGATTAAGATAAAATATACTAAGATTATGTCATAATGCTCAGTGAAGGGATGACTCAGTCTAAGTGGTCAGGATCTCAAAAAACTATCTGCATGACATTCCAATAGGAAGTGATTTTTTGCATGTTTTCCTTGATCATATTACAAGAAGATGCACTACACTGATAGGATTGGCAAAAAGAAGTACAAGAGAGGGATGTAATATAGATGTGGCAATTAGCAAGTTTTACTCTCAGTCCTATCTCCAGGTTCCCTATGTGAGGTTCCATAGATGGCAAAAAGAGATAAGAAACATTTCTGTACACTTATGTGGAGTAGTTTACAGCATATCTTATTATGTGAAAATAGCAAAGTGCTGATATTGTTTATAGTATTATACCTTATAAGTAACAAAGGAGGGAATTTTAAGTAAGAAGTAAAAGGAATGATGGCCTAGTAAACCAAAAATCAATATTAACTCTAACCTTCAGATGGGAGGAAAAACAATGTGAAAGATGCCCACCAGAAGCAAGTCTTCTGTGAATGTGAATTGTTTCAGAGTTTTCAATCTTTCCTAACTTAAGAATAATCAAAATGAAACCAGAGAGGGAGAAACACTAATGCATACAAAGTTAAAAACATATGGGAACAAATGCACTTTATTATATATAAAGTTGGTGATAGAAAAGAAAGACACTATTTCAAGTGATTTTAACAGCTTTTTCAACAGCTTTACTGAAGTAAAATTTACCTATAATAAAATTCACTCAGTTTAAACTTAAATGTAAGTTGAGTTTTATACACAGTTACACAATGTACACAGTTATATAATTTTCACCATAGTCAACATGTAGATTATTTCCAAGTCCAAAAACTCCCTTGAATCCTGTAAGAGTCCATATTGTCCCTCAGATCCTGACCACTGGTGAATACTAATAAATTGTCACTTCCCCTTTTTTAGAATCTCATATAAATATAATTATCAATATGTTCTGTTGTGTGTGTGTGTTTGTGTGACCAAGATTGAATTTTTAACACTTTTCCTCACGGCAACATGTCTCCATTTCAAATAAAAAACAAAACACTTTCTCTAGCACTTCTCTTGAAACAGTATTTTACTTTCCTTCTGACAAAATGTGGTCCGCTGGAGAAGGGAATGACAACCCACTCCAATATTCTTGCCTTGAGAACCCCATGAACAGTATGAAAAGGCAAAAAGATAGGACATTGAAAGATGAACTCCCCAGGTCCGTAGGTGCCCATTATGCTACTGGAGAAGAGTGGAGAAATAACTCCAGAAAGAAAGAGAGATGGAGCCAAAGCAAAAACAACACCCAGTTGGGGATGTGACTGGTGATGGGAGTAAAGTCCGACGTTGTAAAGAGCAATATTGCATAGGAACTGGAATGTTCGCTCCATGAATCAAGGTAAATTGGAAGTGGTCAATCAGTGAACTAAAATGGACTGGAATGGGTGAATTTAACTCAGATGACCATTATATCTACTACTGCAAGCAAGACTCCCTTAGAAGAAATGGAGTAGCCCTCATAGTAAAAAAAAAAAAAAAAGAGTCCAAAACGCAGTACTTGGATGCAATTTCAAAAATGACAGAATGATCTCTGTTTCCAAGGCAAGGCATTCAATATCACAGTAATCCAAGTCTATGCCCCGACCAGTAATGCTGAAGAAGCTGAAGTTGAACAGTTCAGTGAAGACCTAGAAGACCTTCTAACTAACACCCAAAAAAGATGTCCTTTTCATTATAGGGGCCTGGAATGCAAAAGTGAGAAGTCAAGATATACCTGGAGTAACAGGCAAATTTGGCCTTGAAGTACAGAATGAAGCAGGGCAAAGGCTAATAGAGTTTTGCCAAGAGAACCCACTGGTCACAAAAACACAATAACACAAGAGAAGACTCTACATGTGGACATCAGCGGATGGCCAATACCGAAATCAGATTGATTATATTCTTTGCAGCCAAAGATGGAGAAACTCTATACAGTCAGCAAAAACAAGACTGGAAGCTGACTGTGGCTCAGAACCTGAATCAAATCCCTTATGGTTATACAATGGAAGTGACAAATAGAGTCAAAGGATTAGCTCTGATAGACAGAGTGCCTGAAGAACTATGGACAGAGGTTCATGACATTGTACATGAGGCAGTGATCAAGACCATATCCAAGAAAAAGAAACACACAAAAAGGCAAAATGCTTGTCTGAGGATGCCTGACAAATAACTGAGAAAAGAAGAGAAGCTAAAGGCAAAGGAGAAAAGGAATGATATACCCACTTTGAATGCAGAGTTCCAAAGGAAACCAAGGAAAGATAAGAAAGCATTCCTTAGTGATCAATGCTAAGAAACAGAGGAAAGCAATAGAATGGGAAAGACTAGAGATCTCTTCAAGAAAATTAGAAATACCAAAGGAACATTTCATGCAAAGATAGGCACAATAAAGGACAGAAAAGGTATGGACCTAACAGAAACAGAAGATATTAAGAAGAGGTGGCAAGAATACACAGAAGAACTATACATAAAAGATCTTCATGACCCAGATAACCACAATGGTGTGATCACTCACCTAGAGCAAGACATCCTGGAATGCAAAGTCAAGTGGGCCACAAAGAACAAAGCTAGTGGAGGTGATGGAATTCCAGCTGACCTATTTCAAATCCTAAAAGATGATGCTATGAAAGCGCTGCTGTCAATATGCCAGCAAATTTGGAAAACTCAGCCATGATGACAGGACTGAAAAAGGTGTTTTCATTCCAATCCCAATGAAAGGCAATGCCAAAGAATGCTCAAACTACTGCACAATAACACTCATCTCACACGTTAGTAAAGTAATGCTCAAAATTCTCCAAGCAAGACTTCGACAGTATGTGAACTATGAAATTCCAGATATTTAAGCTGGATTTAAAAAAAGCAGAGGAACCAGAGATCTAATTGCCAGCATCTACTGGATCATCGAAAAAGCAAGAGAGTTCCATCTACTTCTGCTTTATTGACTATGTCAGAGCCTTTGACTATTTGGACCACTATAAACTGTGAGAAATTCTGAAAGAGATGAGAATATTGGACCACCTGACCTGCCTCCTGAGAAATCTGTATGGAGGTCAGGAAGCAAAGATTAGAACTGGACATGGAACAATGACTGGTTACAAGTTGGGAAAGGAGTACATCAAGGCTGTATATTGTCACCTTGATTATTTAATGTATATGAAGAGTACATCATGTGAAATTGTGGGCTGAATGCAACACAAGCTCTAATCAAAACCGCCAGGAGAAATATTGATAACCTCAGATATGCAGATGATACCTTATGGCAGAAAGTGAAGAAGAACTAAAGAGCCTCTTTATAAAAGTGAAAGAGGAGAGTGAAAAAGTTGGCTTAAAGCTCAACATTCAGAAAACTAAGATCATGACATCTGGTCTGTCACTTCATGGCAAATAGATGGGGAAATAATGGAAACAGTGAGAGACTTTATTTTTGGGGCTTCAAAATCACTGAAGATGGTAACTGAAGCCATGAAATTAAAAGAAGCTTTGCTCCTTGGAAGAAAAGCTATAACCAACCTAGAGAGAATATTAAAAAGCAGAGACATTACTTTGCCAACAAATATCTGTCTAGTCAAGGCTATGGTTTTTCCAGTGGTCATCTATGGATGTGAGAGTTGGATATAAAGAAAGCTGAGCACTGAAGAATTGATGCTTTTGAACTGTGGTGTTGGAGAAGACTCTTGAGAGTCCCTTGGACTGCAAGGAGATCCAACCAGTCCATCCTAAAGGAGATCAGTCCTGGGTGTTCATTGAAAGGACTGATGTTGAGGCTGAAACTCCAATACTTTGGCCATCTGATATGAAGAACTGACTCATTTGAAAATACCCTGATGCTAGGAAAGATTGAAGGCAGGAGGAGAAGTGGACAGCAGATGATGAGATGGCTGGATGGCATCTCCGACTCGATGAACGTGAGTTTGAGCAAGCTCCTGGAGTTGGGTATGGTTAGGGAAGCCTGGCGTGCTGCAGTCCATGGGGTTGCAAAGAATCGCACACGACTGAGCAATTGAACTGAACTGAACTGAACTGGGTTCTTATTTGAGGGGCTGCTAATAAGTTATCATCACTCCCTCCTAAGAGTAGAGGGTGGTTTAGTCTGAATGTTGGGACTCTTGGTTTAGGCCCCCGTGTGTGTTTTATGTACCTTCCCCTTGGATTTAGGAGCTATTATGAAAATACTGATGCTGGTCCAAATTGTCATACTGCTGAAGCATGTACTGAAAATTAGATCCAAACGATGCTTCTGAAATATCCTGAGAAAGTAAGTTGGCTAGTCCTGAATTCTACAGTTTACTGTTCAGTCACTAGGTTGTGTTCTACTCTTTGGGACCCTTTGAATTGCAGCATGCCTGGCTTTCCTATCCTTCACTGTCTCCCGGAGTTTTTCAAACTCATGTCCGTTGATTTGGGGATGCCATCCAGCCATCTCTAAAGTTAACGGTGGTGGTGGTTTAGTTGCTAAGTCATGTCTGACTCTTTGTGTCCCCACTATAGCCTGCTACACTCCTTTGTCCATGGGGTGGTCCAAGCAAGAATATTGGAGTGGGTTGCCATTTCTTTCTCCAGGGGGATCTTCCCGACCCAGGGATCAAACCCAGGTCTCCTGCCTTGCAGGCAAATTCTTTATTAATTGAGCCACAAAGGAAGACCTATAGATAATGGACTCATATAATTAAAAGAAGAGACCTAGATAGGAACTGTCCCATATACAGGCATAGCTTGAAGACAATGCAGATTCAGTTCCAGAGCACCTCAATAAAACAAGTATCACAATAAAGTGAGTTAAAAATGCAGATGTGGTCACTTTCCTGGTCATTGGGGCCCCAATATTGTTCCTAAAAGTTGGGATTCCAATGTGTCAAAGAGGGCTTCCCTGATAGCTCAGTTGGTTAGAATCTGCCTGCAATGCAGGAGATCCCAGTTCAATCCCTGTGTCAGGAACATCTGCTGGAGAAGGGATAGGCTACCCACTCCAGTATTCTTGGGCTTTCCTTGTGTCTCAGCTGGTAAAGAATCTGCCTTCAATGCAGAAGACCTGGGTTTAATCCCTGGATTGGGAAGATCCCCTGAAGAGAGGAAAGGCTACTCACTTCCGTATTCTGGCCTGGAGAATTCCCTGGACTGTATAGTCCATGGGGTCCCGAAGTGTCAGATATGACTGAGCAATTTTCACTTTCACAGTGTGTCAAAGAGAGGGAACTGCTAGTTGCAACAGTTTTCTATTTGCAAAGAGGTGTGCATATAAAAATCATGTTTACATTGTACTGCAGTCTTAAGTGTACATTAGCATTGTCTAAAAAAGCACATACCTTAATTCAAATAGTTTATTGCCTAAAAATACTAACCATCCCATCTGAACCTTTAGTGAGTTTTAATCTTCTTATTGGTGGAGTTTAATCTTCTTATTGCTGACTGATCAGGTCAACTGAACATTGGGGTGGCTGTGGTAACTTCCTATAATAAGATGACAAAGAAGTTTGCCACATCAGTTGACTCTTCCATTCACCAATGATTTCTCAGTAGCATGTAGTGCTGTTTGATAGCATTTTACCCACAGTTGAACTTCTTTTGAAATTGAAGTTAATGCTCTCAAAACCTGCCACTGCTTTATTGACTAATTTTAAGTAATATTCTAAATCCTTTGTAGTCATTTCAACAATCATCATAGCATCTTCACCAGGAGTAGATTTCATATTAAGAAAACACTTTCTTTGCTCATCTGTAATAAGCAACTACTCAGTCATTCAAATTTTATCATAAGATTGCAGCCATTCAGTCACTTCCTCAGGCTCTACTTCTGATTGTAGTTCTTTTGCTATTTCCACCACTTCTGCACTTACTTCCACCACTGAAGTTTTGAACTTCTCCAAGTCATCCATCCAAGCCAGGCTTCAACAATACATGAACTTTGAACTTCCAGATGTTCAAGTTGGTTTTAGAAAAGGCAAAGGAAACAGATCAAATTTCCAACATCTGCTAGATAATCAAAAAAGCAAGAGAGTTCCAGAAAAACATCTATTTCTGCTTTATTGACTATGCCAAATCCTTTGACTGTATGGATCACAATAAACTGTGGAAAATTCTGAAAGAGATGGGAATACCAGACCAGCTGACCTACCTCTTGAGAAATCTGTATGCAGGTCAGGAAATAACAGTTAGAACTGGCCATGGAACAACAGACTGGTTCCAAATAGGAAAAGGTGTACATCAAGGCTGTATATTGCCACCCTGCTTATTTAACTTATATGCAGGGTACATCATGAGAAACACTGGGCTGGAAGAAGCACAATCTGGAATCAAGATTGCCAGGAGAAGTACCAATAACCTCAGATGTGCAGATGACACCACCCTTATGGCAGAAAGTGAAGAAGAACTAAAGAGCTTCTTGAAGAGGGGAGTGAAAAAGTTGGCTTAAAACTCAACATTCAGAAAACTAAGGTAATGGCATCTGGTCCCATCACTTCATGGCAAATAGATGGGGAAACAGTGGCAGACTTTATTTTGGAGGGCTCTAAAATCACTGCAGATGATGAGTGCAGCTATGAAATTAAGACGCTTACTCCTTGGAAGAAAAGTTATGACGAACCTAGACAGCATATTGAAAAGCAGAGACATTACTTTGCCAACAAAGGTCTGTCTAGTCAGGGCTATGGTTTTCCCAGTAGTCATGTATGGATGTGAGAGTTGGACTGTGAAGAAAGCTGAGCACCGAAGAATTGATGCTTTTGAACTATGGTGTTGGAGAAGACTCTTGAGAGTCCGTTGGACTGCAAGGAGATCCAACCAGTCTATCCTAAAAGAGATCAGTCCTGGGTGCTCATTGGAAGGACTGATGTTGAAGCTGAAACTCCAATACTTTGGCCACCTGATGTGAAGAGCTGACTCATTTCACAAGACTCTGATGCTGAGAAAGATTGAAGGTGGGAGGAGAAGGGGATGACAGAGGATGAGATGGTTGAATGGCATCACTGACTCAATGGCCATGAGTTTGAGTAAACTCTGGGAGTTGGTGATGGACAGGGAGGCCTGGTGTGCTGCGGTTCACGGGGTCGCAAAGAGTCGGACACGACTGAGGGACTGGACTGAACTGAACTGAGCTGAAGTCATCCATGAAGGTTGGAACCTTCTTCTTCCAAACTCCTGCTAATGTTCATACTTGGACTTCTTTCCATGAGTCACAAATGTCTTTAATCACACCTAGAAGATTGAATCCCTTCCAGAAGTTTTTCAATTGACTTTTCCCAGATTCATTAGAGGAATCATTAATTATAGTAGCTATAGCCTTATGAAGTGCATTAAGTAAGACTTGAAGTTGAAATGACTTAATTCTTAGTTACAGTACAGGTGTTTTGTTATCCAGCAAGAAAACAACATAAATCTTGTACATTTCCATCAAAGCTCTTGGGTAACCAGGTGCATTATCAATGAGCAGTAGTAACTGAAAGAAGTAGTGGGTCTCAACACTGGGCTGAAAATATTCAATAAACCATGTTGGAAACACATGTGTAGTTATTAGTATACTGGAAGAAGAGGCCATTCAGGACTTTCATAGCTAAGGAAGAGAAGTCAATACCTGGTTTCAGGGCTTCCAAGAGCAAACTGACAGGGTCTAAGGCAACTTGTGATTTTAAGTTGAAGCCAATGTATATGCAGGACTTCCTGGAGTCTCAGACAGTAAAAAATTTGCCTGCAATACAGAAGACAAAGGTTCTATCCCTGGGTTGGTAGATCCCCTGGAGAAGGGAATGGCAACCTATTCCAGTACACTTGACTAGAAATTTTCATGGACAAAGGAACCTGATGAACTATAGTCCATAGGGTCACAAGGAGTCAGACACGACTGAGTAAGTAACACTTTTACAACAATGTTTATTTACCATTCTGCAAACCTTAGGGCTTTTCAATAGCATATAATACTCCTAACAATTAACATAATAACATCAAAATTCTGTGATCACAGATCACCACAGAATAATGATGAGAAATTTGAAGTATTGCAAGAATTACCAACATGTGACATACAGAAGTGAGAAAATGCTGTTGGAAAATAGCACAAATAGGTTTCAGTGGGTGAAAAATATAATATCTACAAAGTGTAATAAAGTGAACTGTAGTAAAATGAGTTATGGTTGTATGGAACTCTGCCAGAAGCAGGGCAAATTTCTCAAAGGCAGTGGACCCAGAGGCTAAGAGCAAATACTAAAGTAAGACAAGCCATTTTTTTTAAATCAGCTTTGTCACTTGGTGATATTGTGACTCTTGGCATTTACTAAAACATTACTAAACTTTAGTTTCCTTGTTTACACATGTGGACTGTCATAACTGTCTCATGGACCAAATGAAATTACTTGAAGTACTTTAATCAGTGCCTCACACATGGTACTCATTATATATATACATATATATATATATGCATATATATATTTAAAGTTTTAGATTTATTAATGAGAGTAAAACATGCATTATTCATCCAAATAAATTGCTTAGATATCAAATATTCATCTGATTCTTATCTTGTGTTTCATAAGTGTAATGGCAGACAGAGAGAGTAAAGTGAACTCTGATAAAGCTCAGATCCTGAACTGACATTTTACAATTGCATGTGGTATGACTTATTAATCCTTCTTTGTTGTTCAGTCGCTAAGCCATATCCTACTCGTTGTGACCCAATGGACTGCAGCATGACAGGCCCCTCTGTCTGCCGCTCTCTCCCGGAGTTTTCTCAAATTCATGTCAATTGAATCAGTGGTGCCATCCAACCATCTCATCCTCGGCCACCCTGCTCTCCCCTGCCTTCAATCTTTCCCAGCATCAGGGTCTCTTCCAATGAGGTGACTATTCACATCAGGTGGCCAGAGTACTGGAGCCTCAACCTCCGCATCAGTCCTTCCAATTAATACTCTCGGTTGATCTCCATTAGGATTGACTGGGTTGGTCTCTTTGCAGTCCAAGGGACTCTCAAGAGTCCTCTCCAGCACCACAATTTGAAAGTATCGATTCTTGGCCGCTCAGCCTTCTTCACGGTCCAACTCTCACATCTGTACATGACTACTGGAAAAACCATAGCTTTGACTATATAGACCTTTGTTGGCAAAATAGTAATCCTTAAATATTCTCATGTGATACCAAAAAAATGTAATATCTACATCATTCAGAATTAATTGACTCTTGTTGTTTTTGTATACAATTGCCTATGAGGATACAGAACTCATTTAGTGATGGCTATTGAGTCAGCTTCACAGTAGTCTATCTAGATGGCAACAGTTTCATAAATATAATGTTATTTTGTGTAGTGAAAAACAATTTATTTAAAACGAAGAAAAATTTAAGTGATTCCTGTAAAGAAATTAAATTAATGTTAGGTACCAGAACACAGATGTTTTGTGTGCCATACCTATGCAACCGTGTCATTAAACGCAACTCTCTAATTAACTGACATCTGTTCCTTGTTCAACTTTGGAATGATTCATTGAGACCATTTGCAGAAACAAGTAAACTTATACAGAAAAAAAAAAAATGCTCCTGACCTTTTCTCTCCTTCTACTTCTTTCTACTTTATTAATAATTTTTTAATTGACAGACTGACAGTGATACAGAATTAAGACACATCTGGCACTCCAAAGCCCTTCTATCTTAGGTCTTAGCTTCAGATCCTGTAAAATAAAAGTTTCCATGATAAAATCAGAAACACTAAATAATATTAAGCCATGAAAAACAGGTTGCTAAAACTTGGGATGATAGTCAATTAATTTTAGAAGTAAAGCACAAGAGCTAATTTTAGACTACCCATGAAGCTCAGCTTCTATTTATCAAAAATATTAATACTTCAATTTAATTAAATATCATTGCACATATATCTATCAGAAAGATAGCTACATTGCAGTGAACCAGAAGAAAAACAAGGGCTTTGAATAAGAGAATTATTCAAACTCTAATTCTGAAACTAACATTGTAACTTTGATAGTAAGCATCTCTGAATTCCATTTTGCTTACACATAAATGGTCGTAATATTAAGAACAAGATCAAGGGGTGGAGTGAAGAGTGACATAAATGCTGTTTGAATCTGCCACCATGGTGTCTTATTCACAATAGATTGTTAATAAGTTATAATTTAAAATTTTACTACTCCTCTAGTACTTTAGAATGTGCTTTTTACATGTTAGTGATTTCCCACATTAACCATCCATTTTGCTATAATAAAAGCCAGAAAATTTGAATTGTTAGACTCTCATATTTAAGGATGGGTGTAAGTACTCAGGCAGTAAAAAATCTGTCTGCAACGCAGGAGACCCAGGTTTGATCCCTGGGTCGGGAAGATACACTCCAGTATTCCTGTCGTGAGAATTCCATGGACAGAGGAGCCTGGTGGGCTACAGCTCAGAGTTGCAACGAGTGGCACTGAGTAATTAACACTTTGATTACCTCACTTCTTCATGAGGACTAGATGTCAGGCAGGAGCTCAGCTGAGCTGCAGAGAGCTGTGTTGCCAGATTTAGAAATAGTTGATTAAAACAAGTCAAAAATAAAAGTAATAGTCAAGTCTTTGATCTCTTACCGCAATAGTATAATCAACATCTCAACCAGAGAAAGCACCAATTTATCCTGTTCCTTCCTGCTTTCATTTCCCGTCAAGAATGGCATGGAGGTCAAAGGAGGTAGACAGTATAGATGTGTGGATGTCTGCTGTGGAGAAGGTCCCTGCGGTGGTATGATCCTAGGATGGTGAGGAGAAAAAACTAGGAGTGGAGATGTACTGAGTTCTGACTCAGAGTGAAGAAAGCTGAATTTAGGTTTCCCCTTTATCCCTTCCCTGAATAAGATTTCAAAACAGGAAGGCCTCTGTTCAGTACCCAGATAAAATGGACTCCAGCTGAAGATGTCCAAACTAAGAATGCAGATATGCATATGAGCAAGGCTGGCCAGGAGTACCCAAGCCCTTGACTGCAACTCCCTTCAAAGACTGTAGTTCACGGCTTGTCCACAAGCCAGGTGTGGAAAAGGAAGCTTTTTCCCTGTGAGACTGCAGGTTAAGCCTTTGTGATTGCCAATGGTGGGGCCTGAAAAATCACAGATAGAATTTTGGCCTGGAGCTGGACTTTTCATGGGACTGGATCCTTCAATCAGGTAAATTCAAAGGATGCTTAGATATAGACTTGAAAAAAGTGAAGAGGTGATCTTATTTGGGTTGGGGTTGGGAGCAGTATTTTTCCTTTCAAACTCAGATAAAGAACTAGCTAGCTGAGTTGGTGTGGTAGAGGTGAAGCTTCTTGCATTTGAACCTGATCATCCTGAATGTTGAATGAGATGCAAGCAGTGTTACCACTGGAGCATTTATAGTTCAGGAGATTTCTGTATCAAAGAAAATTGTATGCTAAATCTAGAATAACATCTAATGTGCAGTCATCAGCAGAGGTGTGTAGGTAGAATTTTATGATTCTGAATAGCTCTTTATAGTGTCATTTGGTGAGATTTATCCCCCGATGCTGGGAGGGGTTGGGGGCAGGAGGAGAAGGGGATGACAGAGGATGAGATGGCTGGATGGCATCACTGACTCAATGGCCATGAGTTTGAGTAAACTCCGGGAGTTGGTGATGGACAGGGAGGCCTGGTGTGCTGTGATTCATGGGGTCGCAAAGAGTCAGATGTGACTGAGCTACTGAACTGAACTGAACTGACTGATTTACTTTACTTTTCAACGTTAAAAATTCTCGGTTTATTAATTTATTTACAAATGAGGATACATGATATATTTATATATTGTATTTAGGTCTTAGTGTAGCACAAACTCATACATATTTTAAAGTAGTGATGTCATAGCAAAGATACAAATGTACCTCCGTTTGCATGGAGCCATCATGAAGAAAAGTGAAAGTGAAAGTCGCTAAGTCGTGTCTGACTCTTTGCCACCCCGTGGAATATACAGTCCATGGGATTCTCCAGGCCAGAATACTGCAGTGGGCAGCCTTTCCCTTCTCCAGGGGATCTTCCCAACCCAGGGATCGAACCCAGGTCTCCTGCATTGCAGATGGATTCTTTACCAGTGAGCCACAAGGGGAGCCATCATGAAGAAGTGGATCTTAAAGTTAAGAACAGAATAACTTCATACTGCAAATGTCAACTCAGGAAATGGTAGGTTTTAAATTAAATTTTTATCATGATTTACATTATTGTATGAATATTAACATTATCTTATTTGGAGATAGTATATATTTAAAGATAAGTAGAAGTAATCTAAAAAGGAGAACAAAATGTCTCTTTTCCCAAAGAGCACAAGTTAAAATATACTGACATAATGTCAACAGGATATTCAATTTGCTGCACTTTTGCTGGGAAAACAAGCAAAGAAATGCTGATGATACAGACTGAATTTGGATTAAATAGCCACTGTCATGAAAGTTTTAGTCTTGTCTCTTAATGTTTATATTTAGGAAACTTGGTAGAAACACTCTTTGATCCTTAGTGAAATCTTTATGTAAAAGAGAAACAAATCCCTGGCTGGTTTGTTATCTGAACAAGATGGAACACTCCTCATATTGAATGATTTTTATTGAGATCACTTCCCAGTGACATTAAAGTATATTTTTCCCTACATGTAAGTATATACACTTAAATCTTAATTTTTCACATGTAAACCCATGGCTGATTCATATCAATGTATGGCAAAAACCACTAAAATATTGTGAATTAATTAGCCTCCAACTAAAATAAATAAATTTAAAAATATATATTAATTTTTCTTTACCTTAAAATATATTTTTATTTTTTTATTTCCTCCTCTTAAAATGAAAATTGGTCTGAAATCAAATGCTATTGTGTTAAGACAGGTCCTCTCTGAGAGGCCAGCGGGAGATGCTGCTGAGAGAAGAGAGATCTTTTAGTATCATTCCTTGTAGATTTCATATTATGGTATCTGTGATGTATTATGACATAACATGGAGTTATAACGTTTTCTTTCTTTCTAACTTCCCAGTCATTGCCCTTGGGACTATTTCAATGGCAAACGCTTCATTGTACAGCCATGATCATTGTTGTTCAGTCATTCAGTCGTGTCTGACTCTGTGACCCCATGAACTGCAGCATACCAGGTTTACCCATCTTTCAACTTCTCCCTGAGTTTGCTCAAACTCATGTCCATTGAGTCAGTGATGCCATCCAACCATCTCATCTCCTGTTTTTCCTTTCATTATCACTATGATTGTAACTTGCATGAAAATTTGTAGCAAGGACAGAATAAAAACCAAACAAACAAACAAGAGGAAACACAACTCTTGCCCTGAATCTGGATCAGATCAGGATAAGAATTCCTTAGAGGAACTTTGTCAGATTTAAGATTTCCTGGAGAACCGGCTCTGCTAAAATATAGCATGGATTCATGGATTTAACCCAAGTAACTATAATTAGGTCAACTTATTTTGCACATTGTATCCTTTATCCCTTTTCTCCAAAATAGATACCCCAATCATTATGTGAGGAGTTTCTCACTTGCTAGCAGAGATTTTGGAAGAGAACATTGAGCTTCTTAATTAAAATATGAAACTGAGTTTTATAATAGCTTCAGTGTTTAGGTAGTCTCACTTATAACATAGTTAGGAGATTTCTTTGGCATACATAGACAAGTTTGTAAAAAGTTTTACCTGTTGTACGTTGATAACATCGAATACGCTATTCGATAATACTGGCGTGTTCTGCTCTTTGCTGCTTTTGTATTCATTTGATTAGTTATGTTATGGGCATTTCTGACTTTATTCTTGCATCGTTTTAGGAAGTAGGGCAAGGAACATTTCCTTCAGGTTTGATTCCATCCAATATTATCAGAATTTGAAAGCGAAGAATTAAAAGTTTAAAATGTACCTGGAAACAAAGAAAACAGTCCTCTGTAAACTTCAAATACTACTAAGCTGTTTCTTTCCTTTGTTATCTCATAGGGCTGTAAAAAAGAAAGGATTATGAATGTATTTTGTAAATCATAAAACTACATTAATTACATGTCAAGGGCAACAGTGAATAGTTTATCCTCCTGCCTTTTGCTATTCCTACTGCTTCATTTGCAATTTCTAGAAGTCCAGAGTATGATATTTATTCTGTAATTTAGTAAAACACTAAGGTGTTTTACTAAATAACATTAAGAGTAATTCCAGACTTTTTTGGAAAGAAATTATACTATATGTTTAAGATAACTGAAACTTTCTATTTTTGTTATTACGCCATTGTTTTCTAAATTCATTTAGCTTGTTCAATATAAGAAAATGTTTTAATTCCAGCACAAATTTGACTGATACCTTTATATGTCTGTCCTTTGATATGTTGTATTTATATTTAATATAATCTTGTATTTATATTCTTGGCGTAGGAAATGGCAAGCCAGTTCTGTATTTTTGCCTGGAGAAATCCACGGACAGAGGAGCCTGACAGGCTATGGTTATATATCTTCTTGGCGGGTATTCACATGCTAACATCTCCTAACTTTTCAATCACTGTAAACTTTTCTGTTAGCTTCCCTTTTCTACCTTGCCACATATTTCTCAAGGAGTTTTGCAATCTCTCTCCCTACTTCAATTCACTAATCGAACATTTGAAACAGTTTCAGTGTAAAATGTTTGTTATAACTTTATTAAATAATTTTACTTTTATTTATGTTTAACTTTATGTTTCAGATATTTTCTGTACCATATTTAGCAATAATCTTGGTAAAAAAGTGTTTTACTCATATGAGGAAGTTAGATTTTATGCTAAAGTCTGCCTTGCCAAAGTCTTTTCATAATTCAAAACGATTGCAATGCGAGCTAGAGCGTGACAAAAATGGTGACTATCGCTGTCTATTGGTACACAGAATAATGTCTTGTAACATCAACATAAACACAGCTTACAATCATTCCTTATTCCTCTGCTTTAGAATATGCTAATTTAAAAGATTTTTACAGTTTTGGATGCTCATTATTTCAATCTTTCTTGATGAAGCGAGATATATTAACATACATGTTTTTCAAATTATAAAATATAACATTCTCAAAATAATATCCAAATATGTAAAATGCTAAACAACAGAAATGTATTATATTTGAGTATGAGTAAGGTATTCTTTCAAATCTAAAACAATGTTTTTAATTTTTAAATAGTGAGTTTAGTTTTATACCACATAAAACTATCCCACAAATTGATTTTCTTCCTTTACATGATTGTCATGATGGAATACTTAGTAATGGACCAGCTCTTCTGCCAAAAATAGCTATAAAAGTCATAAAAATATCAGGAAATAAATTGTGATAGACAGAACAGTGGTTCTATAAAGATATCCAGACCCTAAACACCCAAATGTGTAAATGTGTAACCTTACATGACAAGAGAATTTGCAGACGTGAATAGACAAAGATGTGTACCTTGAATAATAATATTATCTTTTTGGATTTTCTGGTGGGGTCCAATCTAATTATAAAATCCTTATTTTTAGGGGCTCCAAAATCACTGCAGATGGTGATTGCAGCCATGAAATTAAAAGACACTTACTCCTTGGGAGGAAAGTTATGACCAACCTAAATAGCATATTAAAAAACAGAGACATTACTTTGTCAAGAAAGGTCTGTGTAGTCAAGGCTATGGTTTTTCCAGTGGTCATGTATGGATGTGAGAGTTGGACCATAAAGACAGCTGAGTGCCTAAAAATTGATGTTTTTGAACTGTGGTGTTGGAGAAGACTCTTGAGAGTCCCTTGGACTGCAAGGAGATCCAACAAGTCCATCCTAAAGGAGATCAGTCCTGGGTGTTCATTGGAAGGACTGATGTTGAAGCTGAAACTCCAATACTTTGGCCACCTGATGCAAAGAGTTGACTCACTGGAAAAGACCCTGATGCTGGGAGGGCTTGGGGTCAGGAGGAGAAGGGAACAACAGAGGATGAGATGGCTGGATGGCATCACTGACTCAATGGACGTGAGTTTGAGTAAACTCCGGGAGTTGGTGATGGATAGGGAGGCCTGGCGTGCTGCAGTCCATGGGGTCACAAAGAGTTGGACACGATTGAGCAGCTGAACTGAACTGAATTGAAACATGGGCAACTTTCTAGGCTGGGTTAGAAAGATGAGACAGAAGGAGAAGGAAGAGAGATGTGATATGAGAAGAACTCAATATATTGTTGCTTCTTGGATGCTGAAAGAGAGGATCTATGAGCCAAGAGATGCTGGCAATCTCTAGGAATGCTGAATAAGGCAAGGTGATGGATTGTCAACCCTGAATATTCATTGGAAGGACTGATGCTGAAGCTGAAGCCCCAATACTTTGGCCAACTCATTGGAAAAGACCTTGATCTTTGGAAAGACTGAGGGCAGGAGGAGAAGGGGGTAACAGAAGATGAGATGGTTAGATAGCATTGCCAACTCAATGGACATGAGTTTGAGCAAACTCTGGGAGATGGTGAAGGACGGGGGATCCTGATGTGCTGCAGTCATGGCATTACAAATTGTTGGACATGACTTAGCTACTGGACAACAACAACTCGTGAGGTGGATGAACCAAGAATCTGTTATACAGAGTGAAGTAAGTCAAAAAGAGAAAAATAAATATAGTATATTAATGCCTATGTATGGAATCTAAAAAAATGGTATTGATGAAATTATTTGCAGGGAAGGAATGGAGACACAAATGTAGAGAAGGGACTTGTAGACACAGTAGAGGAAGCAAAGAGTGGGATGAATCGAGAAAGTAGTGTCTGCATACATATACTACCATGTATAGAATAGATAGCTGGTAGCATTGACATCACATACACTACCATGAGTAAAATAGATAGTTGGTGAGAAGTTGCTATACAAAGCAGGGAACCTAGACTGGGGCTCTATGATGACCTGGGGCGGGGCGGGAATAGAGAGAGGGGAGGGAGGCTCAAGAGGAAGGTGATATATGCATAATTATGGCTGATTTGCATTGTTGTGTGACAGAAACCAACACAACATTGTATTGTAATTTTCTTCCAATTAAAAAAAAAAGATAGCCATAGTCATCTTTAGCCCCATGGAACTCTTCTGTCAGGGCTGATCAGTACTTCCCCCCAAAAGATGAATGATGGCAATAGAATAAGAAGCGTAAAGGTGAAGTGAAGTGGGAAGATAATTCAAGGAAAAAGAATACAGTCAAGTAGGGATGAGAAGGCTTCCCTGATGGCTCAGATGGTAAAGAGTCTGCCTACAATGTGGGCGACCTAGTTTCATTCCCTGGGATGGGAAGATCCACTGGAGAAAGGAATGAAAACCCACTTCCATATCCATGCCTGAAGAATGACACCAGTAGCCTGGTGGGCTACAGTTACATACAGCCCATTCCACTTTCACCTTCAAGTTAAGGATGAGGCAATTAGATAAAAAGAGCTCAGACAAGGCTAGAGGATAGAATTGATCTCTACTTAGTTGAGAACATAGTTGACAAGGTCTGTTTGGGTTAGAACTAGTCAAAGCTCCAAAGAGTTTCTGATTTTTATATCAGCTCATGTCCAGAATAATTACTACAAATAATTTTTGTAGGATAATAAATGGGGGAGACACAGGGTAGAAAATCAAATTTACCTTAAAGTTTCCATATTTTAATATTTTGGTTTCAAAAGCCAAAAACAATTATTAGACAAATGATCTCAGCAGGAAACTGAGAGGATTGATATCAGTCTCCAACAGATTAATTAGCAAGAGATTTTTTCTTCCCCTGGCTATGAAGAGAGAGAGAGAGAGAGAAAGAGAGAGAGAGAGAGGGAGAAGAGCAGAGACAGATTGAGACATCTGGGAGTCCTGAGAGTTATTGGTTCTAATAGCCTGCTGCCCCCGATGGTGCCATGGAAATAAGACCCAAATGATGACTATATGATATGCCAGGTCAGATGGGATATGATATGCTCAGTCTTGGCATATAAGTAGCAATACAGTCATTTCCAAGTTCCATGGACTACATAGAAACAGTGATAGAAACATTGGAATTTCAGGATTCTGGAGCAATAGAACGAAGGACATTTTAATAGCAACCTATGTAAAATATATTTCGTTCTAACCTAAAGAAAGCTGAGGGCTGAAGAACTGATGCTTTTGAACTGTGGTATTGGAGAAGACTCTTGAGAGTCCCTTGGACTTCAAGGAGATCCAAACAGTCATTCCTACAGGAAATCAGTCCTAAGTGTTCATTGGAAGGACTGATGCTGAAACTGAAACTCCAATACTTTGGTCACCTGATTCGAGGAACTGACTCATTGGAAAAGACCCTGATACTGGGAAAGATTGAAGGCAGGAGGAGAAGGGGATGACAGAGGGTGAGATGGTTCGATTCCAAGGACATGAGTTTGAATGAGCTCTGGGAGTTGGTGATGGACAGGGAAGCCTGGCATGCTGCAGTCCAAGGGGTTGCAAAGAGTCAGACACGACTGAGCAGCTGAACTGAACTGACTGACGTGAAAGGGAAACCAAACACCTAATGCCTCCAGCTACTGAATTCCCTCCCAAGCATCTGAATAGGATTAAACTTTGGGACTGTGGCAACAAGATGAAAACTAAACCACAGATAACAAGTGAAGTCAAAGGTCCTGTCATCCTGGCAGGTTGGTATTGGGGTGGGGGTGTCAAAAAAGAAATGGAATTTTCTTAGTGAAAAATGGAAAACTCGACCGTTTGGCACCTTAGCTTATGAATGGACATTCCTAATACCAGTCCAAATATTTAATGAGTGTTTTGTATAAGACATTATGATAAGAACATTACATGTAGTAGTATCCCATTTAATCTTCACAACAATCCTTCCTATGAATTATAAAGCATTACTTTAAATTGTATAGTGCACAAGGAAATCTCTAAAAATTGCACTGTTGTCATTCAGTTGCTGAGTCATGTCCATGTCTTTGCAACCCCATGGACTGCACCATTCCAAGCTTTCCTGTCCTTTACCATCTCCTGGAGTTAGCTCAGATTAACATCCATTGAGTCAATGATGCTATCTACATACATTTTAACCTCCATGGTTAAAATTTCTTTTTTAGCCTCAATACTAGGCTTAGAAATGCAGTACAGTTCTATCAGTCAGCCAAGCTGGTTTTTCTCTTTGTCCATGCTAATTATTGCACTATACCACCCAGCCTACTTTGAGGCTGCATAGAAGTGAGCAAAATCTGAGAGAGGTTTCTTTCTCAACCAGTTGATGGGATTTCTTCAAAAAAAAAAAAAAAGAGAGAGAGAATTGCTTGCTGAAAAGGGCTAATATGGAAAAAGGAGAAGAATACAGGGTGTTTATTGCATCTTACCTTTATGTATATAATTATTATATTTTAGAATATGAGGAATTTAGAACAATTTAAAAATTATATTAGGCCACCAACCTGTTTAGTGGCTTCCAGATTCCATCAATAAATTAGCCCCCATTCCAAATATTTGGAAAAAGCTTGCTTGTAACTCTTTGCAAGTCTTTCAAAATATGAAAATAGGATAGTGAGAACAGCTGGCATAGGGCCCAAAGCCCTACATTCAGTTATCCCCCAATCCTTTTTAAGAAATAATACAATAAAATTTAAAAGTTTTATTATTCATGAAACATATCCTTTTTAATTTGGGGTTTATAATGTATGCTTATTGTATCTCTCCCCACCCTCTTCACTTTCAATCCTGATTCTGCAGAGAATGGCAGATATCTTGCATAAGACCTATTATTGTTGCTCCATGATATTTTCCTGAGGTCATGTTTTTCTCCTTGTGCACACATTTACAAATCTATGAAAGCATATTTCTTGAGAAGAATATCTAAAAGGGAACAGAGGGATGTGGATCAATAGGAACCATAGCTTTAAAAAGAGACCAATGGGAAACCACAGAAAATGTCAATATGAAAACCCTTATCAGCCATACACAATGCTGTTTAAGAAGTAAGCTTTGCCTTGGGGTTCTCTGACTCAGTTATTCATTAACTGACAGGAAATGCCTGACCTGAGGGATAGTATTGTTATTTCAAACTTGGTCTTTTTCCTCCTTTTCTCCTGAAGTCTGCAACATCTCTATTTCAACTGAATCCTTCTAATAAAATCCTTTCTGTGTGACTATACATTTTCTAGAAAATGACAAACTGTGTCCAGCAGGAAAAAGTTGAATTTATTTTAAATGTTGTTTGAAGGTTACAATCTTAATAAGTCCATAAATTTGAAAAATGTTAACTATGCACATATGACAGTTCCTGTTTCAAACAGCCCAGTGACAGCAAGTGAGAGCTCAGGCACTCTTTCTGTGAATATCTCTATTCAGAAAAACAACCAAATGCAATTTTATTTACTGAACATGTCACTATTGTTCCTAAGAATGTTTGATATTTGTTTTGTCAGGAGAGTGTGTAATTTCCTTGGTTCTGTCTCACTGCAGCAAAAATTTAAAGCAACGGACAGACCAGTGTTATAGCTCTGTGTTACAGCTCAGTTTTATTTGGCAAGCAGAGGAAAATACATCTTCAAGACTTGAGGGTGGGCTGACCCAAAAGACTCAAAGAGATGCCCCCAGCTCAATTTTGGCTTCTGTTTTCATATGTTTCTTCTCCTCCCCTGAGCCTGCATATGTAAATTGGGCTAGCCAGGAGGGCTGTTTGTTTTACCTGAGGTCCCCACTCCAGTCCTTGGGCCTTCCATTGTTCTATTTTCTTGGGCTTTTCCTGTTTTTTTCTTTTAGCCACCGCCATTTTGTATTCATTTTCCTATTTTAACTACCTAACATTCCCCAATCAAGAGATGGGAGGCCCAAATCTTTGGGAATAAGGGCATTGAGTCTCAGCCTGCTGAACTGGGATGGTGAGGGACATTGGGCCTCCCCCTCTTGCTAGTCTCAAGCCTCAGAATCCTTACAGTGGTGTCCATCTAAGTGTGACTGATATTTTCTGTGGTCGGTTGTAACTTTCTTTATCTTCGTTGAACTGGCATTGCATGCTGTAGCTTGTTGACCTGGAAAGAGACAAAATGGGTTAGACAATTAATAATACATGGCACAGTCATAAGCAATATCAATACGGTGATAACAAGGATTAGTAGGGGCATTAGCCAACTCCAAATTCCAACTTGCCTGGAGAAGGATCCCTCAAAGAGAGATTGTAGTCACCCCGAAAACTCTCCAGCTTGTTCTTTGAGATCCTGTAGGATTTGAATTTTTTTTTTTTTTTTTTTTGAGGACTGTGAGATTTTTTAAACTTGGCTGAAGGTATTTTCCAGAAACAGCACATCTCATTCAAGATGGATCAAGTTCCTCCTTGTTCAGGGATCAGGAGACCTATCTCCTGTCTATTTTGGAGTACAACCCCTGCTAAGCTGTGTTGGCTCTTTAGAGTTGCCCTGATAAATCTTATCCCCAGAAACTTGATTTTGGGGGTGTCATTAGAATGGCACTCATTTGTAGTTCTGAATAGGTATCTGAGATCTCCCAGGGGCTCACAGGTGTATTGAGTGTCCTCTTTGTTTTCTTCCATGGCTTGACTCGTGAGTAGTGAATCCAAGAGTCATGTCCTGGTACCTTGACTGTTGTGGGGTAGAAAGTATTACAGGATAAGGGCCCATCCATGTGGGCTGGAGCTGAGCCTTTGGGGACCTACCCAAAGTAATGGCCAAAGTAATGTCTCTGCTTTTTAACATGCTGTCTAAGTTGCTCATAACTTTCCTTCCAAGGAGTAAATGTCTTTTAATTTTCTGCCATTAAGTCTGGAGACTTTAATTAGGACTTGAGTCCTTGGAGCATGTAGTGGTGGCTCTTTAGAATCTTTTGGGTCCTGATTGACACCCCACAAGCATATATCTTGTTGGAATTGCCCAATGGCCACGGTATAAGACTGGATGGGCTGAACCTCTAGATTGAGGAAGAGATCATTGACATAAACAAAAGATCTCCGATATAGCATCTTATAAGGACTAAGACCAACCTGTTCCTTAGGGACAATATGGGTGTGGAGAAGAGCTATTGGTAAACCCTCTTTCTATCCAAGGGACGTCTCCTGGGTTATCTTTTTATCACTGATTTTAAGAATTGGTTGGCTCTTTTTATGTTTCCTGAAGAATTAGGCCTCCAGGCACAATGGAGGTAATAAGTAATGCCCAGTACTTTAGAGACCCCTTGGGTGACCTTGGAAGTAAATGCTGAAACATTGTCACTTTGTAATGACCTGGGCAGACCAAATCTTGGGATGATTTCATGAAGCAGTTTTCTCTTTACCACTTCCTCAGCTGTCTCAGTCTAGGTGAGAAAACCTTCAATCCTTTCTATAAATGTATCTATCATGACCAGTAGGTATTTATACCCTTGAGAAGCTGACATCTGGGTGAAGTCCATCTGCCAGTCCTCTCCTGGGTAGTCCCATACTGTTGGACGGGCTGGGCCAGCTGGGGTCTTTGAACTCCTACAGTTCAGTTCAGTTCCGTTCAGTTCAGTCATTCAGGTATGTCCAGCTCTTTGCAACCCATGGATCTCCTTGTGGGTTGTTTAATTGGAAAGTGGGATAGAGGAGACCACTTGCCTTATAGTCGTTTAGAGGCCTGTTCCTAGTAATCTTTGGAGGGCTTCTCCCCCTAAATGAGTGGTGGCATGTAAGGAGTTAACCACCTTCCATTGGAGGGTCCCAGGCAGAAAAAGGAGTTCCTCCTTTTGGAACCACCCAATATAATCTTCTTGAAAGCCCTCACTCTCAGCTTTAAGAGTCTCACCTTCAGTATATGAAGGAGTTTCTGGCAAATTAGTCTGTGGAACTAAGGTGGCAATCCCTATCAGGTCATGGTTCTGTAATGCTGCTCTCTTAGCTGCCTGATCAGCTGTTTGGGTCCTTCATGCCACTTCCACGCTCCCTTTCTGGTGTCCTTTCCAGTGGGAGACTGAAACCTCAGCAGGCAGATGGATTGCCTCCGAGACCCTAAGGAACTGATCACCATATTTGATTGGGGACCCTCGGGTGGTTAAGTGGCCTCTTTCCAAATAGCAGCTTGTGCATGTAGCACCAGAAAGGCATACCTAGAGTTAATGTAAATGGCTACTTTTTTCCCTTTTCCCAGCTCTAAAGCTCGAGTTAGGGCTATGAGCTCAACTAATTAGACTGAAGTGTGTGGTGGCACAGGTTTAGTCTCTATGGTCTCAAAATTGAAGACTACTGGATATCCAGCTCTTCTTTTTCCATCAAAGACAAAGCTGCTTCCATCAGTGTATCAGATTTCCTTAGGATTGGTCAGAGGATCTTCTGAAAATCCCTCTCAGGGTTTTGTCCAATGATCCAAAGTTTCTGGGCAAGAGTGAAAGGGGAGAGCACCCTCAGGGGTAGGCAAGAGGATGGCTGGGTTAAGAACCTCACAAGGTGATATAGTCTGGCCTGGATTTTCCATCACCACTACTTGATATCTGAGGCTCATTTGATCAGCCATACAATGGCCTCTATCATTCAGGAGTTGTTTTACTTAGTGGCTGGTAAAAATAGTTAGTTTGCCCCCAAAGTTCAGTTCAGTCACTCAGTCGTGTCCGACTCTCTGTGACCCCATGAACCACAGCACGCCAGGTCTCCCTGTCCATCACCAACTCCCAGAGTTTACTCAAACCCATGTCCATCAAGTTGGTGATGCCATTCAGCTATCTCATCCTCTGTCGTTCCCTTCTCCTCTTGCCCTCAATCTTTCCCAGCATCAGGATCTTTTCAAATGAGTCAGCTCTTTGTATCAAGTGGCCAAAGTATTGGAGTTTCAGTTTCAACATCAGTCCTTCCAATGAACACCCAGGACTGATCTCCTTTAGGATGGACTTGTTGGATCTCCTTATAATCCATGGGACTCTTAAGAGTCTTCTCCAACACCACAGTTGAAAAACATCAATTTTTCTGTGCTCAGCTTTCTTTGTAGTACAACTCTCATATCCATACATGACTACTGCAAAAACCATAGCCTTGACTAGATGGACTTTGTTGGCAAAGTAATGTCTCTGCTTTTTAACATGCTGTCTAAGTTGGTCATAACTTTCCTTCCAAGGAGTAAATGTCTTTTAATTTCATGGCTGCAATCACCATCTGCAGTGATTTTGAAGCCCAGAAAAATAAAGTCAGCCACTGTTTCCACTGTTTTCCCCATCTATTTGTCATGAAGTGATGGGAATGGATGCCATGACCTTAGTTTTCTGAATGTTGAGCTTTCAACCAACTTTTTCACTCTCCTCTTTCACTTTCATCAAGAGGCTCTTTAGTTCTTCTTCATTTTCTGCCAAAAGGGTGGTGTCATCTGCATATCTGAGGTTATTGATATTTCTCCTGGCAATCTTGATTCCAGCTTGTGCTTCCTCCATTCCAGCATTTCTCATGATATACACTGCATAGAAGTTAAATAAGCAGGGTGACAATATACAGACTTGATATACTCCTTTTCCTATTTGGAATCAGTCTGTTGTTCCATGTCCAGTTCTAACTGTTTCTTCCTGACCTGCATACAGGTTTTTCAAGAGGCAGGTCAGATAGTTTGGTACTCCCATCTCTTTCAGAATTTTCCAGTTTATTGGGATCCACACAGTCAAAGGCATTGGCATAGTCAATAAAGCAGAAGTTGATGTTTTTCTGGAACGCTCTTGCTTTTTTGATGATCTAGCAGATGTTGGCAATTTGATATCTGGTTCCTCTGCTTTTTCTAAAACCAGCTTGAACATCTGAAAGTTCATGGAGCAATATTGCATAGGAACCTGGAATGTTAGGTCCATTAATCAAGGCAAATTGGAAGTGATCAAATAGGAGATGGCAAGAGTGAACATTGACATTCTAGGAATTGGCAAACTAAGATGGATTAGAATGGGTGAATTTAACTCAGATGACCATTATAGCTACTACTGTGGCTAGGAATCCCTTAGAAGAAATGGAGTGGCCCTCATAGAGAACAAAAGAGTCTGAAATGAAGTACTTGGATGCAATCTCAAAAATGACAGAATGATCTCTGTTCGTTTACAAGGCAAACCATTCAATATCACGGTAATCCAAGTCTATTCCCCAACCAGTAATGCTGAAGAAGCTGAAATTGAATGGTTCTATGAATATCTATAAGACCTTCTAGAACTAACACCCAAAAAAGATGTCTTTTTCATTATAGGGGACTGCAATGCAAAAATAGGAAGTCAAGAAACACCTGGAGTAACATGCAAATTTGGCCTTGGAGTACAGAATGAAGCAGGGCAAAGGCTTATAGAGTTCTGACAAGAGAATGCATTGGTCATAGCAAACACTCTCTTCCAATAACACAAGAGAGGACTCTACATGTGGACATCATCAGGTTGTCAATACCAAAATCAGATTGATTATATTCCTTGAAGTCAAAGATGGAAAAGCTCTATATAGTCAGCAAAAACAAGACCAGGAGCTGATTGTGGCTCAGATCATGAACTCCTTATTGCCAAATTCATAGTTAAACTGAAAAAAGTGGGGAAAATCACTAGACCATTCATGTATGACTTAAATCAAATCCCTTATGACTATACAGTGGAAGTGAGAAATAGATTTAAGGGACTAGATCTGATAGACAGAGTGTGTGATGAACTATGGATGGAGGTTCATGACATTGTAGAGCAGGCAGGAATCAAGACCATCCCCATGGAAAAGAAATCCAAAAAAGCAAAATGGCTATATGAGGAAGCCTTACAAATAGCCATGAAAAGAAGAGAAGTGAAAAGCAAAGGAGAATAGGAAAGATATTCCCATTTGAATGCAGAGTTCCAAAGAATAGCAAGGAGAAATAAGAAAGCCTTCCTCAGTGATCAATGCAAAGAAATGGAGGAAAACAATAGAATGGGAAAGACTAGAGATCTCTTCAAGAAAATTAGAGATACCAAGGGAACATTTGATGCAAAGATGGGCTCAATAAAGGACAGAAATGGTAGGGTCCTAAGAGAAGCAGAAGATATTAAAAAGAAGTGGCATGAATACACAGAAGAACTGTAGAAAAAATTTCTTCATGACCCAGATAATCACGATGGTGTGATCACTCACACTCACCTAGAGCCAGACATCTTGCAATGTGAAGTCAAGTGGGCCTTAGAAAGCATCACTACAAACAAAGCTAGTGGAGGTGATGGAATTCCAGTTGAGCTATTTCAAATCCTGAAAGATGATGCTGTGAAAGTGCTGCACTCAATATGTCAGCATATTTGGAAAACTCAGCAGTGGCAACAGGACTGGAAAAGGTCAGTTTTCATTCTAATCCCAAAGAAAGGCAATGCCAAAGAGTGCTCAAACTACCGCACAATTGCCCCCAAAGAGAGTTTTAAAACATGTTCTATCACAACTGCAATACCAGCAAGATTTCAAACAAAGGGAAATATCTCTTCCCAATAAGGGAGTAGGGCACTCAGGGACCACCAGATACTGGTGGGAAAATATTTGTCCATCCCAGCAACAAAGAAGTCTTCAGGTGAATATTCTTGTAATTGTTTTTCCTGTAGCACCCAAAATGGTACATGTTTGGGAGGACAAGTCTCCGGAGTAAAAGGTTAGGACAGAGTAGGTAACCCCTATATCAACCAAGAAATTCTTGGACCTACTTGCCACATCCAGTTGCTCCTTTGGCTCCAGCCCCATGATAGTTATCTATAACAGGTGGGCTGGCTGGAGCAGGCCACTTCAGTCCTGTTGAACCATCATGAGTGAAGGCTTGGCACCTGATTTTGAGGCCTTTGGGTCCCGAGGGCAGAATGTTGGCCAGTGTCCCATTGAAGACACTTGTAGCAAGTTGTTTTAGGAGATTTGTCATGGTTTGGACATTCTTTGGCCCAATGTCCTGCCTGTCTACAGATTAGGCATTTGGCCTCTGCCTTGTCCTTCAAGGATTTGGGGTTTGCCATAGGGCTTCCCTGGAGGGCAGCCAGCATCAGGCATGCCTTGTCTCTTTCCTTTTCTCTCTTTCCTGGGTCTTGGCCTCCTCTCTTGTTTTCTGTTGTAAAATATATTTTGGCTGTCTGGACCATCTCATCTAAAGAGGCAGCAAAGGCCAGCTGCTGGAACTGTTGTAACTTTATCCTGATGCCTGATGCACATTGGAACAGGAATTTGTCCTTTAAAATCACCTGTCCCTTGTAAGAGTCTAAGGCCATATTGGTAAACTTGTGGAGGGCCTCTTATAGACTTTCCAGAAAGGCAATGGGGTTCTTGTTGTACTCCTGAGTTATTGCTGAGACCGGGCACAGTCCCACAACCATAAGGTTTCCTTCTATTTCAATGGTGGGCTTCCTAAGGGGTAAGTCTTTCTGAATCTTATCCTACCCAGTACTGTTGGAACCTGAGAGCCAGGCATCCCTGGTCAGGGTGCAGATCCCCAGGTAGGTTGAGGCATGACAGCCTCCTGAAGATTGAATCCCTGGGCAGGTGGAGGCATTTCAGCTTCCCAAGAATTGAATCCCTGGGCAGGTTGAGGCATGTTGACCTCCTGGGACCCTTGCACTGGCAGATCCCTGAGCAGACTGAGGCGTGACAACCTCCCAGGGACCAGATCCCTAGGCAGGCTGACCTCCTGGGATCCCCAGGCTGGAGTTGGGTGTCCCCAAGGTCTCCAGCATGACCAGTGCTAGGTAGGATTAAGGGGTTGTCATCTTAATTCATTTCTTGTTTGTCCACTGTGGATGTGAATAGATACCATGATGTAAAGTAATCCAAGTCTGTTTCCTGAGATTGGGAACCTGATGAAACAGCCATAAGCCTTATCCTTTTATTGTTCTGAGGGAATGTAAGCCACTGATTTCTTCCCCTAGTCCTCCATAAGAGCAGTTTAGGGTGTCTCCAATGGTAAACATCTCATTGTCATAGACCCACTCTAGGTAATAACAGAAGTAATGACAAAGGAGTGGGTTATCTGGTCCTGTTAGGGACATTAAGAATATTTTAATAATAAGCTAGGTGGAGCAATGTTGCCTACAAGGGGGCAGGGTCCTGATTGTAGGAGTTAGTAAGTGGCTTAAAAACAAATCGATCAGAGACAATAGACCAGATATTCCATAAAAGTGGAGCGGAGATTTGATCCGGGGGTTCGTTTGTAACTTTAGGAGAAGGGTGCAAGGGTTTGGACCCAAACGGCCTGCAGGACTGACTCCCAAAATGGCGAACATCGTCCCTGGAAGCCCAGTTGCCCTTGAAGAGATGCCGCCAACAGATGGACTTCCAGCAGGCGTCGTGTGCCTGTCACCCACCCTAGCGGGTTCACTGAGATGCTGATGTTGCACATGTTGTAGGAAAGCATGGAAGGTGAAGCCCTGAGTATCCAGAGGGATTGGATGTTATACAGTATTTCTCTCCCAAGGGCCAGCTGCTTTCTGGTTGTCCCTCCAGAAAATTGCAGAGCCAGCACTGTGGGCCTGGACAGGGCTCAGGAAGAACGTGAAAGAGGAGGGATGCAGGCAGGCACAACTTCTGAAAGAATGACATAGGCCAAGAGCATAACATAAACTGACTAAAACCAAATGGGTCCAGGATGGCAGGCCAAATACAACTAAACCTTGATCCTCAGTCTGCAGAGCTAGATGACACAGCGAGGGGCCAGGACAGTTCCAAGGCATTGTCAAAAGACCGAGGAGTGGGTGGTTCCCTGATTGTTGGAATGATCCTCCCACTCATTAGCATATGAAATCACCCAGCTTGCAGAAACTAACCACATCACCTTCCGTGGCTGCTCCCCTCTGTGATGGCCCACACTCTGTGGAGTGTGCTTCTTTCTGAATCTGAACAAGTCCACCTCCTACCTATGGATGTGTCTCTCACTGAATTTTCTTGCAATGAGAACTCAAGAGCCTGAGAGCTTCATTAGGTCCTAAAACCAGGCACCGTGGGTTTTGGCCAGGCCCAAGTCCCAGTCGGATATGACTGAGTGACTAATCATAGCACAGAGTCCCTACCAGGGTTTGAGGGTAAACCTTAGGTAAAGGGTTTCAGGCACAACTTTCAGAGAGGGAAAGATGATGACTTGCCCAATACTCTGTAAGCAGTGGCATCGATGGAGAGAGGAGCTGAAGGCCAGGACGAAAAAGTAGTGGGAAAAACGCGCCGAGGACTCCCTTTCATAACCTGCCAGGAAATCTGCTAAATATCTGACCTGTGCTCACAGTTTTCATCAGCTTGATCCTTGGCACAAAGAAGATTAGGGGCAGAAGAATGCCCACCCACTTGGGCAACAGCTACTAATACACAGCAGATAGCAGAGCCTTCAGCACACCCTGGGGCACCCACTGCCGCTCACCTGTTCGCAGGGGTTTGAGGACTCAAGAAATGAGAGATGCACAGCAATTAAGATTTTGTTAGCCGTATGTCCTTCCAGCCATAGGAACGAGGGCTTACTACCCCAACCAGAGGTCTTCTGGAATCTGAGACTGAGCCGCGTGGTTTGGTTTTGCTTCCCCGGTTTCTAGCACGCTGGGCTTCTTGCCGCTGCCACTGTGCTGGGGTTTCATCACGTTCAGCTTCCACCGTGGGAGCGTTCGCTGAGTTGGGCTTCTGCTGTGCTTGGCCTCTGCCTCGCAGGGGCAGAGCCGAGGTTGTTTCAGCCAGGTTAGATCCAAGTCACGGCGCCATAAATGTCAGGGGAGTGTGTAATTTCCTCGGTTTTGCCTTGCAGCGGCAAAAAATTGAAGCGATGGACAGACCAGTGTTACAGCTCCATATTACAGCTCAGTTTTGTTTGGCAAGCAAAGGACAATGCGTCCTCAAGGCGTGAGGGCGGGCTGACCCAAAAGGAGCAAAGAGAGAAGCTCAATTTTGCCTCCTCTTTTTATATACTTTTTTCTCCTCTCCCTGGGTCTGCCCTATGTAAATTGGGCTAGCCAGGAAGGCTGTTTGTTTTACCTGGTCCCCACTCCCGTCCTCCGACCTTCCTTTGTTCTGTTTTCATGACTTTTCCCTTCTTTGTCTCTTAGCCACTGCCATTTTGGACTCTTTTTCCTATTCTAACTACCTAACAGTTTGATATTCCTTCAGTTCACAATTTATTAGTTTTTACGAAAGATCAGCTAATGACTGCAAAGAATTTGAACTAATGAAATGAAAATTCAATTTTATGCACACTTTTACTTTTGCCAAAAAGTGGTGTCTTATTTCTCTTCAATACTATATACCACTTTGTGTTTAACATTTGGTTCAGCTGAATACAGATGGTGGATATTGGCTAGTGTTTTGAAGCTGATCCCTAACCTGGAGAATTTTTTTTTTTATCATCCATTGTTTTGTTTTGAGAAAAGTCCAAAGCAATATTTACAGCTGACAATACTACATGTGTAGAATTCTGCTTTTTTGTTTAATTTCTGAGTTTTGTCTCCATTATTCCAACCTTAATCAATGAACTTTGAGATGAACTATTAGTAAAAGAAAGTACACATGCAATCAGAGTTGTAGTGACACGTGATTTAAGTTATTTTTATTGTTATGCAGTGAAATGAAGTTCTAGGTTAAACTCCAGGATGTACCGTATTCCACATCTGTTTAGGACACTGCTTTGTCAGGAAAGAGGTAGATAATTTACATAACAATTAGTGACATTCTGTCCTATACCTGTTATGTATGAGTAATTCCACTGCTTGTCTTTTCTGGATATGAGAAGTACTCTCTGGTAAGGTTTGAGTGACATCAAGAAGGTGAACAATTTTGGGGATTCTGGTTGAAGGACAAATGAGAACACTTAATACACAAAAGAGAGAAGACGGGGTGTTTAAAAATGTTACTGTATTATGAAAACATTTCAACTGGTTTCATAGATCTCATCTATGAATTAGAAGGAATGGCACATAGCCATGGTTATTCTAAGGATTACATTTCTAAATGTGAGTACTTCATAGTATACTTTGAAGGATGAGTACCTTGGGCTTCCCTGATAGCTCAGATGGTAAAGAATCCACCTGCAATGTAGGAGGCCCTGGTTCAATTTCTGGGTGGGGATGATCCCCTGGAGAAGGGATAGGCTACCCACTCCAGTATTCTTGGGCTTCCCTGGTGGGTCAGATGGTGAAGAATCCTCCTGGGATGCAGGAGACCTCAGTTTGACCCCTGGGTTGGGAAGATCCCCTAGAGGAGGGCATGGAAACCCACTTCAGTATTCTTGCTTAGAGAATCCTCATGAATAGATGATCCTGGTGGGCTACAGCCCACAGGGTTGCAGAGTTGGACATGACTGCGCTACTATGCACAGCCCATGAGTACTTTAGGGTTCAAAATATAGGAAGTAAACTATCCCTTGCAGGGCAGTGTGTGTGTGCTCAGTTATGCCTGACTCTTTGTGACCCCATGGATTGTAGCCCACCAGGCTCCTCTGTTCATGGAATTTTCCAGGCAGGAATACTGGAGTGGGTTGCCTTTTCCTCCTAAAAGGGATCTTCCCCATCCAGGGATCAAACCCACGTCCATTGCATTTCTTGCATTGTCAGGTGAGGTTTTTTGTTTTTTACCACTGCACCTCCTAGGAAGTCCAAGTAATCCCTTACTGTACACTGACTTGTTATTATCTTAATTTTAGCCTAGGTAGACTGGGTTGTCTTATGTGATTTGCATATTAATGTTAAGTAGGCATGTTGAAATGGAGCAGGACTCCATGGTCCTTGCCTTCCCACCATGTCCTCTGCCTGCCTTTTGTCTGCGGAAAACTTTAGTCAAAGAGTAAGTCTAATCAGAGAAATGAGAAAACACAAAAACAAACCAAAACAGTCAAAGGACATCAAATAATAATAATGTAGACATTAAGCATAGTCAAGAACCTTTAGTTCCTGATCAAGGGCCATCAATGATATTCTGAGCCACATCCTGTGAGTTGTCTTGTAGATAATGAAGCCCCACCAGGTGGGAGAATTTCACTACATGATGGCAAAACTGTACTCACAACATAAGCTGCGACAATTCTCAGAAACGACCTCAAAGAAACAGAAACAACTGACCCTGGAACTGAAGATTAACCATACCTGAAACAATCAAGATGATGCTAGTCAGACCACTGATGACCAATTTCAAGATTATTGTCAGAGCTGATGGTGCTGTTTCTTCATGTAGCCCCCTCCCTCTATAAAAGCTATAGAGCTTTTATATCTATGTCTATAAAAGCTCTCACCTCCTGAATATCTGAAGTGAGGGTGGGGGTCAGTCTTTGGACAGATGTCCTCCCTTCCCCCACAGTTGCCAGCATCTAAGATAAAGCAAACTTTCCTTTGCACCAACCTGGCCTGTTTATTGGCTTTTGAATGGTGAACAGCTAGACCCTACCTTTCGATATTATTAAATATTAATCTCTCAAGCTTTTATTAGTGAAACAGAATTATAAGAAAAACATCTTAGCATTATTAATGAGGTCTAAATTCCTTGAATATTTACCATTTTAGTTTGGTTTCTCTGCAGTGGTGAGATAATACCATTCCTACTTGGGCAGAAGAAATTAGTGAAATAGAGAGTCCAGGGAATTTGAAATAATGTAAGAGATGTCACTATGAAGAAATAGGAGCACAGGGAACTGTAAGTAAGTTGTGGCCATGTAATAATTAGATGGGAGGGATCCATGCAAACTAGTTTTCACTATGTATGGAGTGGAACAATCATTAGCCATCAAGGAGAGAATTGACGCATAGCTAACATTTGAAAATTCACAATTCATTTAAAGCTTCTCATTTGAAAAGTGCCTATAAATCTATAGATTAAACAAAAAAGATATTTCTGTGTTTGCATATTTCTAGTCTATGACTTTTATAGGTTCTTGACAAATCAGATTTTCCAAGTGTGACCTTAAATTGTAGTAAATACAATTTATTTCTTGCAAAATCTCTTTAACTTGAAAGAGTTCAGGAAAATTAGCAGAAATCAAAACTATTAGTTTTGCAATCTTATTATGCAAATTGAAAAACCATTCATTGTAGTGTACAAGCCTCTGCAGGCATTAGTGGTCTCTGCAATTGGAGAATGAGATATTTGCATTTTTTAATTTGAACATACAGGAATGCCAGAATGTCTGTGCTCCTAACCTTAATGAGTAAAAATAAATTTTGCTATCCAGTTGGTTTAAAATATATATTTCAGAAATGAGAAAGCAGGATTTTTTAAAAACTGTCTTTTTATCAATCTAATATTTTAAATATTCCACAAATACTTACCGAAAATCAGATATAGCCGTAGGCACTTAGGATACAGAGAGCAGTAAGACTCAGGGATGCTCAATGCATTGGATTGGATGATTGGAAAGTATTCAATTACAAGTCAAATGTAGTGTGCTGTGACTTAACCTAGAGGATAAATCCTGTGGTTTATCCTGTCGTGTATTTTGTGGCTTATTCAGGAGAGACTGTCCAGTTGACAAGGCACAGCTCCAAGGAGAATGATCAGGAAGTCATCAGTGTCCTACGGGGCTCACCTCCTACCTTGCCTCTCTTTCTGCTGTTGTCTTCACAAGCTTCTTCCCCTGGAATTGACTCTGTTTTCTCTGTCTTCACAATACTTTCCAGTTGAAATGGTAGTATTTCCCCAGATCATCTGCCTAGAGTCCAACTCAAGGTGCAACTTAGTGGCACAACAGCCAATCTACACTTTCATCTTTTTTCCTTTCGCCTGGATGAAAAGGAAGGTAATTTCTGAGTGTCTAGAAACTGCCAGCTTCCTTTTTTAACCAAGTGACTAAGGCGGCTCTCCCTGCCTAACTATCCCAGAATAGAATACCAGAATAATTCAGGCTGTCGGGAAATCCACTGAGAAAGTATGACTGTTATTGTAACTTGTCACAACTACTGAACCTGCATTCTAGAGCCTGAGAGCCAAAACTACTAGCCCCACTCACCGCAACTAGAGAAAGCCCTTGCACAGCAATGAAGACCCAGGACAGACATGCAATAAATGGATAATAAATAAATGAATAAATAGCCATGCAATGAATAAATAAATCCTTTAAAAAGTGTAATTAATTTTTGAATTTGATTTCCTGTTTCATCAGATTAAGAAAATTGTCAGTTCTTCTAGGGTAGGTATTCTTTGTATATTTATATGTGCCAAGCAGTGACTACGGCTGGTTGGGTAGTGCTGCTACAGATGTCTCATAAGCCTCAGCAGTACCAGGCTCTGAGTTTATAGTCTCTGGCCCTCCAGAAGGACGGACAGGCAATAGAGACCATATATAGACATCCTGTTTTACAAGGTTAGGCATAGCAGAGACAGCTGTGACCATCAGTATCTGTCACAAATCCTCATTGGCATTCAACAGTGAGTAGAGCTGGAGAGTTTATTTACTCTCTTATGTTGCATATATCTTGTGTCAACACTTGATTTACTTCATCATAATACAGAATGGGATTCCCAGTTACTTTGATTTTTCTGGGTCTTTTAAAAAATAATTTAGAATATTTCAGAGGCTGACAATCAGTCTTTGTCTCATATTATATTGTTTTTTAAATCAAAGATACTAGAGGGATGACACCAGGATAAGGATAAGTTCTTAGTATCAGTGTATGCAAACAGCAGTGAAAAAGCAAGTCTTTTTCATATAAATAGTGAGCATGACATTGTTCAAGACAATACGGTCATACCTTTGGACTTTATATTTTTGTGCTAAGTAGCTTCAGTTGTGTCCAACTCTGTGCAACACTATGGACTGTAGTCTGCCAGGCTTCTATGTCCATGGGCTTCTCCAGGCAAGAGTAGTGGAGTGGGTTGCCATGCCCTCCTCCAGGGGAATCTTCCCGACCTTGGGATCAAACCTGCGTCTCTTACATTTCTTGCATTGGCAGATGGGTTATCTACAACTAGCACCACCTGGGAAGCCCCCAGTTACTCAAAATACATGGTTTAAACCAGTGGATCCAGAGCAGAAGGACATGTACTTATAAAGATCTTGGTGTTACTGAAAGGAATTTGTACAAAAATCCATATAAACACCATTTTTTTCTCCTAGATTGAAAGAAGTTTTTGCATACATGCATATTATAGTTTTTAAAATATAAACAGATGCCTTTCAGATTAATAAACTACAACTATATTTAAAAAGGTTATCTAACTATAGACTATGGTCAAATAATGACATGATAATGTCTAGCAGATTATTTTGATATGGGAATATACAAATGTTTTGAATTTTAAAAGGTCTTCATCCTCAAAAATTAGCAATTTGCAGCCATGAAATTAAAAGATGCTTACTCCTTGGAAGGAAAGTTATGACCAACCTAGATAGCATATTACAAAGCAGAGACATTACTTTGCCAACAAATGTCCATCTAGTCAAGGCTATGGTTTTTCCAGTAGTCATGTATGGATATGAGAGTTGGACTATAAAGAAAGCTGAGTGCCAAAGAATTGATGCTTTTGAATTGTGGTACAGAGAAGACTCTTGAGAGTCCCTTGGACTGCAAGGAGATCCAACCAGTCCATCCTAAAGGAGATCAGTCCTGGGTGTTCATTGGAAGGACTGATGCTGAAGCTGAAACTCCAATACTTTGGCCACCTGATACAAAGAACTGACTCATTGGAAAAAAACCCTGCTGCTGGGAAAAATTGAAGGTGGGAGGAGAAGGGGATAACAGAGGATGAGATGGCTGGATGGCATCACCAACTCAAGGGCCCTGAGTTTGAGGTAATTCCAGGAGCTGGTGATAGACAGGGAGGCCTGGTGTGCTGCAGTCCATGGGGTCACAGAGTCCAACAAGACTCAGTGACTGAACTGAACTGAACCTAAGAAAAATATACACTCTTATCTTTATAGGTAACGAATGAGGCAGCCATAGGATCCTTATTTCTTTTTCATTTTCCAGAATGATCTTCTACTTGAAAATATCAACTCTGAATACTCTTATCCTATGTGCATTTCTTCCTGGTGGTTCAGTGGTAAAGAATCCCTGCCAAGGCAGAATCCCCTGGAGAAGGAAGTGACAATCCACTCCAGTATTCTTGCCTGGGAAATTCCATAGACCGTGGAGCCTGGCGAGCTATAGTCCATGGGGTGGCAAAGAGTCGAACAAGACTTAGAAGCTAAACAACAACAAACAACATCCTATTTGTACTTTTCAAGTTTTTAGTTACTGAACAGCAATTTTATGCCCAGAACTATGAAAATAACATTACACTCATCATATGATTTATACTTCACAATAACCCCATCATGAAAGTGAAGCGACGTGAAGTGAAAGTCACTCAGTTGTGTCTGACTCTCTGCGACTCCATGGACTATACAGCCCATGAAATTCTCCAGGCCAGAATACTGGAGTGGGTAGCCTTTCCCATCTGCAGGGGATCTTCCCAACTCTGGGATCGAACCCAAGTCTCCCACATTGCAGGCAGATTTTTTACCAGTTGATGCACAACGGAAGCCCATCATGAGGTAAGTTTCATTTACCCACTTTTATAGAGGAGGAAATTGAGGCATAGAGAGATGTAATTGGCAAAGGTGACACAGTCCTATTATGTGACAGAGCATAAATTAAGCCATGTCAGAATTACTTAATACTTCTGTTGTACACAAACCACCAAAAACAAAAATAACCTTTCAAGCAATGCTGGAGATAGAAGGATCAGTAATTCTTAAACAGGAAGTTGTTGCTTAAACAGGAAGTTAATTTATCAATAATGGGTCAATTTTTCCTAGCATTTATAATATTTTAAAAATGATATTTATTTATTATTGCTCCTTCTTTGAAACAACTGAGGGAAATAAAATCAACAAATAAAAAATCTTCTCAGTTCTGGATTGTTGCTGCTCAGTCATTAAGTCATGCCAGACTCCTTGCAGCCCCATGAACTGCAGCACGCCAGGCTTCCCTGTCCTTCACTATCTCCTGGAGCTTGCTCAAACTCATGTCCATTGAGTTGGTGATGCCATCCAGCCATTTCACCCTCTGTCACTGCCTTCTCCTCTTTCTCTCAGTCTTTCCCTGCATCACAGTTTTTTTTCCCAATGAGTTGGCTCTTTGCATCAGGTGGGCAAAGTATTGGAGCTTCAGCTTCAGCATCAGCATCAGTCCTTCCAGTGAATATTCAGGGTTGATTTCCTTTAGGGTTTGACAGCAAGCATATCAAACCAGACAAACCAGTTAAGTCTGGATAGGTAGATTTTAAACTGGTAATTAGATTGTCAATTATAGTAACTCTGCAGTCAATTAAAGTCCCTTTTCAGGAGACCTTGCTACCCAAAGAAACCTGGACATTGTCTTTAGGGGCTTATAGATTGCTCCTTCAACTGTAATGATCAAGAATAATTCAGAACCAAGAGGAATCTGAATTTCTTTCCTTTTACTTTGCAGATTATCTCTGGATGAGTAGTAGAAACATTGCATGGATGCCTACCTTCTCCAAAACAAGTCTGTTTTTATAGCTTTTGCATCAGTGGCATGACTGCTGCTGCTGCTAAGTCGCTTCAGTCGTGTCCGACTCTGTGCGACCCCATAGACGGCAGCCCACCAGGCTCCCCCGTCCCTGGGATTCTCCAGGCAAGAGAACTGGAGTGGGTTGCCATTCCTTCTCCAATGCATGAAAGTGAAAGGTGAAAGTGAAGTTGCTCAGTCCTGTCTGACTCTTAGTGATCCCATGGACTGCAGCCCACCAGGCTCTTCCATCCATGGGATTTTCCAGGCAAGAGTACTGGAGTAGGGTGCCATTGCCTTCTCCAATATTTTTATAAATCGAGTTTTTTTGTCAGATTTCTCCACTGTAAATTTATTCTTTTTCCTGTGTTTTCCATACCTTTCCAACATACACATGAATATCAAGCTTGAAATTTAAAAGAAATACAATTTTTAGAGTGTGTCTGTGGGCTACATAATTGATACAGTTTTATTGTTCAAAACAAAAGTATGGTCATTTAAATGTATCAAGAAATGATGTTAGCTAAAAAGGTCAACACTTCGTAACATTGTTTTGGTGAACTAAGCACTTCAACAATTTGTAGTGGTTATAGAAAAATATTCATTTATTTCCCACATTTTCCAAAATCATTTGTAAGTGGAAAAAATATGTAATTTTTTTTAACCAAATGCATCTGCTTTTGAGAACAAGAGACTTTAAGATAAAGAGACATTATTCTCTGTGTGCAATAACAGAAACAGAACTATATTCTTTCTGTGCTGCCCTCCTCACACTGAGAAATCTTGCATTTTGGTTTTCTTCTTAAAAAGAGAGAGAGAGAGAGAATAATAGGAGAAAACATGTAACTAGGACAAAAATATTATTAAAAATATAAAAGAGGATACAGAAGACCTGTTATATCATATGAAATCCATTGTATGAAAAGTGATATTATCAGGCAGAAGGAGTTTCTAGCCAACACTGAAACAGAGTTTAAGCCCCCCTCTTTTGTTTTAGTTCCTTAAGAAAAACCTACACAGGCCTCCCAAAATTCTTGTCCCTTCTCACCTGACTGTAATAAAGACTATGTTTCTCAGCTTTCCTTACTGTTGATTGAGCCTTGGTGTTAAATTCTAATCAAAAGGAAGTCAGATCAAGTTTTTCTGTGTGTGTGTTCAACTTCTGGGAAACGTCTTTAAGAGCTAGTCTATGCCTTTTATATCTTCTTTTCTAGCTTATTTTTTACTCTGCTCACTTGGATGCAGATGGATGAGATGATATGGTAAAGCCAAAGTTGATTATGAATTCAGTGGTGGAACTGACAACATACTTAGCAGAACAACAGGATGGAGTAAACTGGGTTCCAGAAGATACATAAGCCCTGAAATGATTATCTCCAACTTTTACATTAAATAGAAATAAACTTTCATCTTTTTAAAGCCGCAGTCATTTTGAGTTTTCTTCTACTCACAGCCAAACCCAAGTTTTACTAGTACAATAAGATTTGGAGCCTAAGCTCTTGCTTTTGCTAATAAAAGCTAATATTAATTGAATTTTTCTTTTTCCATGCTCTGGTCTACATGATTTGTACATATTTTTTCACTGAAAATTTACAATAATTGTATAAAGCATGATGACTACATATATTTTACAGATGTGCCGACTGAAACACCTCAACTTTAAATAAATTGACTCAAACCTCAAAAAACTGTTCAGTAGCAAAACCAGGATTTGAATTCGGTTCTGGAGTCAGATCAGGCAATCTGAAGAACATGAAATCTCTGTATTCAAATCAAGACTTTTCAAAATATTAGAATAAAAATAATTTTACATTAAAGAAAAAATTGAGGTTTGACTATTGTTAATAAATACCTAAAGAGGTAACATACCATAATTTTAAGAACACAGGCCCTCGACACAGACTACTGAGACTTTACCCATGTCTGCTTATTAGCTACTTATTAGCTAGGTGTGTGAGTCAGTTGTATAGGACTCTTTGTGACTCCATAGACTGTAGTCTGCCAGTCCATGAAATTCTCCAGGCAAGAATACTGGAGTGTGTGGCCATTCCCTCTCCAGGGGATCTTCCCAACCCAGAGACTGAACCTGGGTCTCCCACATTGTGGGCAGATTCTTTACTATCTGAGCCACCAGGGAAGCCCCTACCACATAACATTGTTACATTGAGTATTAAAAAAGACAATTAATGTATAGTGGTTAAGCACTGTGCTTGGACCAGTGTTAATCTTCAAAAATAAATGTAAATTAGTACATTAATTTCTGACAACAAAAAGAGAGAAAAAAATCTACCATCAAACTTCTGAAAGTATGACTAAGTTTTTACAAATTCTTTAAACTTATATTATTTGACCTTTTTTTTTTAAGGATCCATTCCTAATTACATAGATTGAATGTCCAGAGCTTGTTACTCCACCTTGCCCTCCTTGCACTCTAGGGAGATACATATTATACTCTGCAAATAGCAAAGATTTACTTTGCAATAAACCTTTTGAGAAAAAAAAAAATAATTGAATATTTTCCTTCTCACTTGGCAGTCTATGATAATGTCCTAATAAGACATAACACATAGAATGTGACAAGTGTCAGAGATGAAGTAATTTGCAATTTGAAATAGTGGAAATTGCAATTCAAAGATCTTATATAGTTTTATTCTCTAAACATATTATGGTGGCAGGTGTGCCCAAGAGACTATTGCTGCATCCATTAATAAGTGAAAGTTTACTAGCATATTTTCATCAATTTTATTTTTTTGTGTGTTTCTTTTATATTTCTAAGTTGAATCCACTGTTGATTGTCTATTACCAAGTACTAGAATTGCTACAATCAAATCAGGAAAATGTAGGTAAAGTGTTTAGAATAGTCCAAAATCATTTCCTCAGAAACTGTAGTGACAATACACTTCAGACATACTGAGTGTTAGCTATGCATATGGTATTCTTCTTGTGTTTATTTAACTCTAGTTACCCCAAGATAGGACATTACTATTTCTATTTAACAGATAAGGAAGGCAAATCACAGAGAGGTTGCAATACTTGCTGAAAGTCATAAAATAAGGGGCAGAGCTGGAATCTGAACTCAAACAATTGGTTTTTAGAATCTCCCTTTAACCATCATGCTATCTTGTTTCTCAATGTCTGAGCTATAAGGGCAAAAGAAATTTAAAAAATAATAGCTAATAAGACAATTTTGGAGTCAAAGATTCTCTTTAATTTGTGCTTAACTGTGAAAATCAACAGCAGAGATGCTGTGTTAAGCCTTTGTTTTAAAGAAGAAATAAAACAAGAAAACTATATGGAGATAAAAGTCCACAGAAATGTGAAATTACCTCTAAAAATTCTGTTCAAACATATTTATGCTTTTTCATTATTTATATATAGTTTCTTCTACCCTGTGTATCTTGCTTAACATACAGAAAATTCCACCATCTAAGAGCTTTTATCTTGAAATAAGAAGTATAATCAGAACTCAGTGAATGATCATCCATCCAATACCCTCAATCCTTTGGGATAAAAACCATGATTGAGTCTGTTTCTCTAAATACTTTGAACTGGTCATTTAAATATAAGGATTTTATATAAGGCATTTTCTCCTATCAGTCTCTAAATGTAAATGCTCTATAAATCTGAGCTTCAGATGAACTTCAAGCAATGGAATTCTTTAAACATTTAGTTTTTTGGGGGGGATTTTTTTTTTTACACTATTGTACTGGCTTCTTCCATACAACAGCGTGAATCAGCCATGAGTATACATATGCCCCCTCCCTTCTGAGCCTCCCTTCCACCCCTTACTCCATTCCGACCCTCCAGGCTGCAGCAGAGAACTGCCTTAATTCTCTGTGGCGGTTTAGGTGGTTTAATCTGTAAGTTGTGTCTGACTCTTGCGACCCCAAAGACTGTAGCCTGCCAGGTTCCTCTGTCCATGGGGTTTCCCAGGCAATAATACTAAGATGGGTTGCTATTTCATTCTCCAAGGGATCTTCTTAACCCAGGAATCAAACCTGGGTCTTCTGTATTGTAGATAGATTCTTTACCAACTGGGCTACAACTCATCCCTTTGAGCTCTCTGTGGTATAGAGCAACTTCCCCTTAGCTATCCACTTTACATAGGGTAATGTACATGTTTCAATGTTACTCTCTCAGTTCATCCCACCCTTTCATTCCCCTGATGTGTCCAAACTCTGTTCTCTATGTCTAAGTCTGTATTCCTGCCCTGCAAATAAGTTTATCAGTACCATTTTTCTAGATTCCATACATATTCTATGCAATGGAATTTTTATCAAATTATTTCTGGACTTATAAACTGCCTCAGTACACAACCACAGAACACTTGTATTTCAAAATTAATATTAGGTATGCACTAAGTATATTTTGAAATGCAACCTAATTATTAGCATTTTGAAATACTCTGATCTCTATCATTAGCTTTTAAAATGTACTCCTATTTTAGAGAAGGAGAGCCGTGTACTGAGCCATTTACTGGAACCATGTATTGATGATTAAAACCAAAGGTGTAGTCTTTCATAAAGGTACATGGACTAGAGATTTTGAGCACTCTGAAATTAATTGCTTTCTTAGCAAATTTAGTCTTCCTAGTAGCCCTTACCTAGGGATAATTGATAACTCAAAAAAAAAAAAATGGAATTGTGACCAAAAAATTAGGCTCGTATCACTTTAATGACATTATTTAGAAATATAGGGCTTGCACCAATGTTTTCAATTATTCAGTAGCTCAATAACTATTTTTTAATTATTTGGATGTACATAATAGTTACTGTGCTAAAGAGGTTGCAAAGATACTTGAGACAAGTCCTGTATTTCAGGAGTTCAATTTCTTAATAATACATGGTGTTATAGTGAAAATACTTCTCTCATGCCACCATTTTTTACAGTGGGTTACAATCATATATTTATGTTTCTATCTCTTATGGAATCTCTGAAAAACTATATTTTCTTCTTTTTTGGATCTCTAGCAAAACACTCTCAACCTGGAGCAAAGGAACTCAAGATTCGGTTTGGCAGAGAAAATAGACACCAAGACACAAGAATAGATGGATTGTTTAGAGAACAAGGAAACTGCTTATGTGTCTGGAAGTCAAGTAACAGTCCTGCAAAAGGTGAGTTAAAAGACACCACCTTGATAATATCCAAATAAAGTACTTTAGTAAAATTTGAAGGTTTTAAAAAAATATGTTGGATATCATAGAATGTTTTTCTCACGGAAATGCTGTTTATGCTATAAAAATAATAGTAAACAAAACCCCACCTGATTGGTCCAGGTTCTAAGAGAACTTCTACCCTTTTTTAATGAATAAGGTGGTCCCTCTTAGCTGAGCTATGCTGCTGCTGCTGCTGCTAGGTCGCTTCAGTCGTGTCCGACTCTGTGCGACCCCACAGACGGCGACCCACCAGGCTCCCCCGTCCCTGGGATTCTCCGGGCAAGAACCCTGGACTGGGCTGCCATTGCCTTCTCCTGGTGAGCTGTGACCTGCATCTAATTCTCTTCTTAAGCATCTTGAGTATCAACCGAGAGCACTCCCTTTCTATCTGAAACTTTGTCTTTTTACAGATACCTCTGTATGAAATTTACACATACTTAAATCTCTCCCATCCTAAAAGAAATGTGCCCCTCTTGACTCCCTCTAGTAATTCAGGCACTGTCTAGCTCATGTTATAACAACTTCTTAAAGGGGTCACTCTAAATGCTTTCCTTTGTTTTTTTTTTTTTCTCTTTTTTTCACTTCCCATTCACTTTTCAGTCCATTCCATTGTAGATGCTTATTACTCCATTCAAAGTGGTTTTATTAAAATCACCAATGTCCTCTTTGTTATGGAATGAAGAGATGTTTCCCAGATATTATATCGTATGATCTGTTAGTATAATTTCACCTGCTTCTCCCTCCTTGAAATACTATAATTCTGTTAAATATCCTTCTGGTTTCTGCATCTTTTTCTTTATATTCCTATTTGATTTTATTTTACATACTCTTCCATGGGAATCCTATCTATTCCAAAAGCTTCAGCTCCCTGTCAACAGCTCTTACATTGCTATTTTCAGTTCAGATCTCTTTTCTGTGTATCTCAAAATCAGCTCCATCTTACTACTTAAAATGGAATGCTGCAAACCACACTTAACTACATAGCCACTTACTCCCCACTTTTAATAGAAACTAAAAGTTGGCTTTTAAAAAAACACTTGTAGGATTTTATTACTTTTCTTTTCTTTTCTATGTTTAAATTTCTTTTAAAATCTTGTTGTGATAAAATGTGTATATGTTACAATTTTAACAGTTTAGTGGCATTAAGTACATTTACACTGTTCTGTAACCATCACCACTCAGTTCAGTTCAGTTCAGTCACTCAGTCGTGTCCGACTCTGCAACCCCATGGACCACAGCACGCCAAGCCTCCCTGTCCATGACCAACACTCGGAGTTCACCCAAACCCATGTCCATTGAGTTGGTGATGCCATCCAACCATCTCATCCTCTGTCGTCCCCTTCTCCTCCTGCCCTCAATCTTTCCCAGCATCAGGGTCTTTTCAAATGAGTCAGCTCTTTGCATCAGGTGGCCAAAGTATTGGAGTTTCAGCTTCAACATCAGTCCTTCCAATGAACACCCAGGACTGATCTCCTTTAGGATGGACTGGTTGGATCTCTTTGCAGTCCAAGGGATTCTCAAGGGTCTTCTCCAACACCACTACCCATCCACAAAAAAATTGTTTTTAATCTCAAATAAAAGTTTTCAATCCAAATAATTTTTATAAAATCCACTTTTTTTTCATATTCATTGCTACCACACTGTATTATTGTTGTTCCTTCCTAAATTATATTTCCACATCTATACTTCACATTTTAATCCATTCTTCACATGTTAGACTTACGTTTGTAAAGTCTCAGGTCTCTACCAATCCCACTGTGCTTAGGGAAAAGATGAATGTGTGAAGCATGTCTTCTCTAGCTTTATTTTCCTCTACTCTCCTTTTGGTTTAATATGCCTGATTGTTCCATCTACAAATTCTAATACTTTTTCAAATGACTATTGTTTGCTTATTCAGCAGTTTTGTACTTGCTTTTCCATGTCTTAGAATTCTCTTCCTTGACCATCTTCCTTTATGTCTATCCACATCAAAGTCAAATCTGAGACCTTCCCAGATATCTCCATGAAGGATATGCTGACTTGTGGCCTGCTTCCGCACTCACTGTGAGAGCCTCAATCTTATTAATATCACCTGGTACTCTTACAACTACAAGATCAATGTCTATTTCTACCCACTAGATTTAACTCTTTTAGAAGATAGTGAAAGATGTCTCCTTCAAATCTTTATCACTAGAGATTTTTATCAGATCTTATTTCTGAGACAATAAATATTTGTTGAATGTGTGATATTTCAAATATTCATTGAGTGTCTACTATTTTCCAGACACTGGTTTCTGGACTAGAGGTACAGTGTTGAGCCAAACCAAAGTCAGTACTCTCTTGGAGATGCCATGCTAGTACCATGAGGTTGATGATACAACAAATTAAATAGTTTACATCCATTGATCATGTGCTCACAGGAAAATTAAAGTGAAGACGGGGGGGTGTAACTGGGATGCTATGTAAAAAATGGATTAAAGTCTTTTTTTACAAGATTGCATTCAATCAGAGATCTGATGAAACGTGGTGCCTTGGTGGATATCTCAGAAAACAGCCATCCAGTGAGAGGGATTTTCAAACAGCATGAGGAAGTGTGTGCTTGGCTTGGTCGAGAAGTACTGCCAGTCTGCACAGGGTGGGGCTATGAGAGAGTGGAAAGAGAAGAGCAGGTGACAGGTCTGTAGGACCTTGGACACCACAGCTAACACTTTGAGTGGGAGAGCAAGCTATTGCAAGGTTGTAAGCACAAAAGTGACATAATATGATTTACTTTCTCAAAAGAACACTCTAGTTCTGTAGAGTGGGCTATGGAGAGCTAGCATAGTATTAGGTCACTGGGAGACTACTTAAAATGGTTCTGGTGAGTCATGATAACAGTTAAAGTGATCAAAGCAAAATTCATGAAGAATGGTTTGATTCAGGACAAATAAGATAGAACTAATAATATTTGCTAATATTATTAGCAAATTAAGTCACTGGCTTCCCCAGTGATTCCTCCGTAAAGAATTTGCTGGCACTGTCGGAGCTGCAGGAGATGCGAGTTCAATCCCTGTGTCAGGAAGATCCCCTGGAGGAGGGCATGGCAACCCACTCCAGTGTTCCTGCCTGAGGATTCATTCCCATGTGCAGAGCAGCCTGGCAGGCTACTGTCTATAGCATCACAAAGAGCTGGACATAGCTGAAGTGACTGAGCATGCGTGTACGTGGGAAAATTTTTTTAAAACCTATGATTCCAGTATTTTTGGAATGGCATTACTTTTTACTGAGAAGAGAGAAATGAAGAGAAGATTTGATAGTGACAATAAAGAATTCAACTTGAGACATATAAAGTTTGAGATAACTTAAATACATCCAAGTGGAATTTTGAGTAGAGTGTTGGGCATGTGAATAAATGAATTTCACTTACTCTCCATGTATTCAGGGAAAAAAAATTATATAATTTTTTTGAGTCTCATTTTCTTAATCTACAAAATGACACTGCTGGATTATTTAAAGAATTAAAGGTAGCATACTTGTAAATACCCCAAATATACCAACACAACAAAAGCATTCAATAAGTTTTAGGAATTGTTTCTCCCATTGAAATGCAGCCTATATCATAAGGTTTTGTGAGATCCACATGAGGCATGGGAAAACTTCTGTAAGTTGAGAAATATCAAAATGTAAAGTATTAGTTCTATTATTTCTGTTATTGTTGGCAGTAATAAGGTCTCAGTACATTACTTTTGTTTTTTATACTAGCATTGCTTTTGAAAAATAAAACATCACCTTAAACATATATAAGAAATATAAGGTCTACTTCTACAGCTTTTTATGGAAGTGTCAACAAAGAAAAGCTATTTTATTTTCTTGACCTTTATATAATTTTCAAGTCAATAGAAAACTGTAGTTCTTAATCATTACTTGAACAAAAGTCGTACTGAACACCCAAGTATTCTTTATGGTGTTAATTTCCTAGAAGATACATAAGTGGGATCATTTACTCTGCAAAGAAAAAGATGTAGCCAGCTAGGAATCATGGCCACTTTTCAGCCTACAGAAATGGATACCATCCAGTGCTACAAATGCAATTTTTTTTTTCCTGGTAAAATCTGGCTCCAGTTTGATTTGATGTCAGATAACAAAAGCAAGGCAAGCAGAATGTCTTCTCTGATAAAACTACATCTTCATTATAGACCTATCAGCAAAGCTTTTCATTCCATAATCCTTGCCAATGTCAGCTACTCTAAGTCCTGAATACTCATGAGTCATTGGATTACATTTATAGTTTTACCTTTCAGCCCTCTCTATCAGCATAATGTAGAAAATGAAAAAAAGCATTCCATTCTGATATCTATCACACCAGTGGTCTTGAAAAGCAAGATAGAAAAATGACATATTCATTTATTTAAACTAATGTGTTCAGGTCCAAAAGTTGGAAAGAAGAGATCAAGAGTGAGACAGTTGTGTCTGCATTTAAGAAACTGTGATTATGGACTTACAGAAACTCTCTGGTAAGTGTTTCACAGCTTCCTTGACAGAGATCAAAAGAGCAATTCAAAAAGATTTTCAACCGAAAGTAGAGTAAGTTATTTATTTTTGTATATTTTTGTGAAAAGCTTTCTTATCTAAGAGAGTGCTTGTTAAAACAAAAAAGTGGGACAATGAAACTAAAAAATGGTACAATGCTGAAAGGGACAACTTAAAAAATCATTGCGAAGGTTTGTGCAGGAAGTAAGCTGAACACTGGAGAATTAAAGTCTGGATGAGAGTTAGGTAAAGAAAAGGGAGGCATGATGAGTAGCTGCTGGGTATAGAGGCACCGAAATATGCTTCTCAACCAAAAACTGGTCTTTCATTTCTGACTTTTTTGTGTTTAACCCAGAAGTCAGTTGTAATATGTTCCTTATCCTAGTGTGTCTGGTAAAGTGACTTTTAACCTAGTCACGACTTTCACCCTGATTATGATTTCCCTTATCCTTGCTGCTGATCTTTTAGTTCTTACTTATTATGCCTCACTGATTTTACAGCTTCCCCTGTTTTCCTGACTGATTTCTTACTGATTTCTTTACTCTGTGGCTTTGCTGGTGTATCTGATCCTCATATCCTTTGCTTCTGTCTGTCTTGATTCCAGTGGTCAGTGGAAAGAGCCAGATATCCACGGACAATGAAGCTCATTTAGTCTGGTTAAGAGGCAACTGAATGTGTGTTACAGTCCCTTTTACAATCAGAAAATACTGGCAATAGTCCTCTCAGAGTCCAATAGCTGAGATGCATCCCTGTTGTCTTTGGTTAGTCCTTTTCTTTAGTGGAGAGAGAATTCTATGACTCCAGCATGTTCTCATTGAGGAAGAAAAAAGAAAAAAAAAAAAACTTGGCTGTTTGCAAAGCTATCAGCTGTCCTACAGAATATATTGCTTTACTAAGTAAGTAAATAAATAGCTCTCAAATGAGCAGAGCTCTATGGTAAACATGACAAAGGATCTAAAGCCAGGTAAGTCTCAGACCTAAGACCTTGATCTTATCTGTTCTGGGAACCTGGACCAAAAGGCCATCTCCAAATCTTTATTACTATATTCTGAGCTCATGCGTGTAGGTGGCAACTCTCCTAGGCTCCACATAAAATCATAAGTGGTATCTAAGTATCTTATATTATGACACTTCCAGTCTTTGTCTACTTAGAGGAGATAATGTAACTATAGACTGAAGGAAGGAAGAAAGGAGTTACATATACTTTCACCTTATTAATGTGTAAAAATACACAGGGCTGAATAAACCTATAATCAGATTAATCAAGATTAAATATATAGATTTATATTTGAGAAAGAAGGAAACAACATTTTCTTAGAATAATTCCAAAATGAAATAGTTTACCAAATGAGAATGTAAAAATATTTCTATGGGGAGTCTTGCAATTTGATTATATATGTATATGATGATTTTTAATCATCCTATTTTTTATGAGCCCAAAGATGTCTTTTATACCAGTATTTGGAACCCCTATTATTGAAAGCTTATGGAACAGTGTCAGATTTGTGATCTCCAAAGAAGAAGAAGATTTAACTTCGGGACCAGGGACCAGGGCTGATCACTCAAGAGTTTTTGTATAGTAGAGTTTTATTAAACTGAAAAGAGACAGAGAAAGCTTCTGACACAGACGTCAGAAGGAGGCCAGAGAATGTCCCCCTAGCTAGTCTTATCAAGGCCTTGCATACTTTTTTCAAACCCACTCCCATAATATACATTTTAAGATGACAGGATTAGTCAGAAGGTTCTTGTTAAGGAGAAATATGTCCTCGAGCAAGATACATGGTTATATTGACTAAGACAAAGCAATGTAGAAAAGAACATTTGTCCTTTTCTGCTTGAGAGCCCTAGACCTCTTTCTCCTCCTTAGGAACCCTGGACTTCTTATCAACCTACCTAGGAATTGACTCTCTTATTATACTGTGTTTAAAAGCTATATTGTAATTTTTACTGTTCAGTAGCTTTTAACATTCCAACTGATTAACAGCAGCTGAATTCCCTTCCCAGGTTCTTTCTTTAATTATACTTTCTTCTTCTGATTTATAAATCTTTTCATAAGAAATATTTCAGAATCATTTTAGAACCAAATAATTCACTTCCAAAAGCAAATACAGCTGAAGATCCTGGATGAGGGCTGCTGATCTTAAAGTGAACTCTTCACAAATGAGGGCCCTTCCATTTACATCAGGCTGTTTCTTTTAAAATTAGACCCTCTTACCTAAGCAGACCTTTGAGAAAGACATAAGGTTTTAGTACCAGGTAAGTCACTTTCTGGCTGTGTGACTTCTGGCAAGTCAAGCATTCTCTCCCCTGTCAGGCGAGTGTATGCTCCTCGGTTCTTTGTCTCGTCACAACAAAGATTTGGAGTGACGGACATTAAAGCCCCCTCGGCGGGTCACAGCTCTCGGGTCTTGGACAGACCGTGTTATAGCTCTCAGGTCTCGACCGGGCTGTGTTATAGCTCTTAATAAATCAGTATTATGGCTCAGCGTTACAGTTCTATTTTATTTAGATAATAGCAGGAAAATCCATCTTCAAGGCGTGAGGGCACGTCGATCCAAAGACGTGAAGAGGAGTGCCCCATCACGCGGGAGAGAGAGAGAGAAGAGAGCTTTGGTTCCTCTTTTTATCTTTCTCTGTTCCTGGGCCTGTCTTATGTAAGTTGGGCCAGCCAGGAGTGTTGTTTGTTTTACCTGAGGTTCTCACTCCGGTCCTCAGACCTTCCTTTGTTCTATTTTCACAGGCTTTTCCCTTCCAGGTCTTTTAGCCACCACCATTCTGGACTCCTTTTCCCTATTCTAACTACCTAACACCATCATCATTGTTCTTACCTATTAAATTAGGATAATAATATTCCACACCAACCAGGATAACATGTGATCATACATCTGAAGCACCTAGTGGGGTGTTTAATAAAATCTTTTCTCAGTTTGAGAATTAAGGAGTGTCTGGGTAGAAAGGTGAGAATAATTATTCTCGGGCTTGTCTTTAAAACCTCGGAGAGACATTTAAACAAAACAAAGGAGAGAGAGTACATGTATATTTTGGGGACCTGAGGGTTTTGGCATAAGCAGATGATGAATAATATAAAATCTGCACCCTGGTAAAGTCAACTGAATAAAATATATTCATTAATAACTAAGTGTACTAAAATCTCCAGGGGAATATAAAAGTGTAGTGGAATGTGATTTGTGTAGATTTATATTTGAGAAAGAAGGAAACAAAATTATTTTCTTAGGGTAATTACAAAATAAAATAGTTTATCCAATGAGACTGTAACATTTTTATGGGGAGTCTTGCAATGTAACAGACATGAGTGTCTATATGTAATTGTATTTTTTATAAGCCTGAAGATTTCTTTTATATCAGTATTTAAAATACCTATTTAAATAATCCATTGAGGGTCATGGGTAGCGTAGAGATAATGACAGGTCTTGACTGACCATGTAACCAAAATTCAGCTAAGAATTGAACTCAGTTCAGTTCAGTTCAGTCCCTTAGTTGCGGCCAACTCTTTGGAACCCCACGGACAGCAGCATGCCAGGCTTCCCTGTCCTTCACCTACACCTGAAGCTTGCTCAAAATCATGTCCATTGAGTCAGTGATGCCATCCAACCATCTCATCCTTTGTCATCCCCTTCTCCTCCTGCCTTCAAACTTCCCCAGCATCAGGGTCTTTTCCAAAGAATTGAACTCAAATAACCTAAATCTCAATTCAGAACCACTTCATCTTTATTTCAAATGTCTCTGGAACAAGATCCCTTGACCTTTTGTTTACATGTTTTCTTTTATGTTAATGCAATGATTTGATGACATGAACTTCAGATGCCGTGTAATAGCACACTCAAATTCTTCTATAATTTAGAACTATTCTGGACTAGCTTAGTCCAAACTTGCATTTGTTTCTGATCAAAACTGTAACATGTAATACCCCCAGATAAGTAACTTTGGTTCCTGAGATGTGTTTCTCTTAAATAATGACAAATTTCAAAGTAAAGGATTTTGCCCATTTATGTAGCAATCCTGTCCTATTTTCTTGTTCACTTACTGAAGTATAAGAGATGACAAGTTTACTTTGACAAGGTTTTAATTCATTTTCATATGCAATACTTTTTTACCATGTGGTCCTGAAATTTTATTTCTGTGTGGGTGAAAAAAAAAAAAGAAAAAGCCACTTAAATTGTTTTAATTATTACCTGCATCAGCTCTGATATTCCCTAAGCAGATGGCTCTGACACTTTTTTTCTTGTTTCAGCTTGAAAGCTTTGCTCTTATTCCACCAATTCAGATGGACTAGTTTAGTTTCTGAGCAATTGAATTAAAGAAAAAGTAAAAAATCAACCTAGGTCAATTGAGGACTTTTCTGCAGTTAAACTCAAATACAGGCAATGACTCAAATGAATTAAAAATGGCCTTTCCTGAAGGGCGAATGAATGCTGTCTTCTAATTTCTGACAGGACAGTGTTTGTATGGCTTTTTCAAAATGAACAAGCTTTGGACATTTCTTATCTTTTGTTTGTTTGTCTGGCTGTGGAAGCTGGGTGGCAAAGAAGGAAGCTGTTGTTTGGCTGGAGCTTTATTCAGTTTCTACAGCTGCACTAAACCAACAAACAGTTTTGGCAATGTTGAATTATTCTGTATAGGCAGATGAGGCATTTATATCTGACAGGAGTGATTTAGGCAAAGGAGAAAAGGAAAGATATGCATTTGAATGCAGAGTTCCAAAGAATAACAAGGAGAGATAAGAAAGCTTTTCTCAGACACCAATGCAAAGAAATAGACTAAAACAATAGAATGGGAAAGACTAGAGGTCTCTTAAAGAAAATTAGAGATACCAAGGGAACATTTCATGCAAAAATGCGCTCAATAAAAGACAGAAATGGTATGGACCTAACAGAAGCAGAAGATATTAAGAAGAGGTGGCAAAATACACAGAACTATACAAAAAAGATCTTCACAACCCAGATAATCACTCACCCATGGCCAGAATGAGAAGTCAAGTGGGCCTTAGGAAGCATCGCAACAAACAAAGCTAGTGGGGGTGATGGAATTCCAGTTGCGCTATTTCAAATCCCAAAAGATGATGCTGTGAAAGTGCTGCACTCAATATGCCAGCATATTTGGAAAACTCAGCAGTGGCCACAGGACTGGAAAAGGTCAGTTTTCATTTCAATCTCAAAGGATGGCAATGCCAAAGAATGTTCAAACTATTGCACAATTGCACTCATCTCACACCCTAGCAAAGTAATCCTCAAAATTCTCCAAGACAGTCTTCAACAGTATGTGAACTGTGAACTTCCAGATGTTCAAGCTGGATTTAGAAAAGGGAGAGGAACCAGAGATCAAATTGCCGACATCCATTGGATCATGGAAAAAGCAAGAGAGTTCCAGAAAAACATCTACTTCTGCTTTATTGATTACGCCAAAGCCTTTGTGTGGATCACAAAAATACTGTGGAAAATTCTTCAAGAGATAGGAATAGCAGACCACCTGACCTGATTCCTGAGAAATCTGTATGAAGTTCAAGAAGCAACAGTTAGAACTGGACATGGAACAACAGACTGGTTCCAAATTGGGAAAGGAGTACATCAAAGCTATATATTGTCACCTTGCTTATTTAACTTATATGCAGAGTACATCACGTGAAATGCCGGGCTGGATGAAGCACAAGCTGGAATCAAGATTGCCAGGAGAAATATCAGTAACCTCAGATATGCAGATAACAGCACCCTTATGGCAGAAAGTGAAGAGGAACTAAAGAGCCTCTTGCTGAAAGTGAAAGAGGAGAGTGAGAAAGCTGGCTTAAAGCTCAACATTCAGAAAACTAAGAGGAGCCAGAAGAAGATGGTGAGGAGTAAGATCGGGAGGGCACCAGCCTGCCCCGCAAACACATCAAAAACTCATCATGGAATGACGCCTACAAAGCAACCTCTAGGGACAGCAGAAGACCGCACGCCTCCAGGGCGACAGGCCAAGCTCCCTGCAATGAGACAGGAGAGAGTAGGGAGACATACAGAGGGACAGAGAGAACTTCTGGGCAGCAGCTTGTGCCCCAAGGGAGGAGGGAGCCCTGAAACAGGGGTTCCCGGGAACGGGGAAACCCCTTCACAGACGGGGCCCAAAGGGGAGCTGCGAAGTCTTGGAAAACCAGGCAAAGCAGGCACTTGAAGGGCAGGAAACAGAGAAAGCCGCCCTTCTCAGCCCCTTACCAGCTCATGGACTACGGCCTCGGATAGCCGATGGGCTCCCGGAACCGGGGGTGTGGGGCATCCAAACGCAGCCGGCAGCGCGCATCCTTGAAGCGCGGAGGGCGGGTCCAGGCCCTGAGCTGACGCCGGCAGACGGGGGCGCAAAGGGCGGACGTGGGGAGCTGATGCGCGGGAGGCATACAGACTAGAGAGCCACAGCGGCCGAGCGCAGAGGCCGGCGCACCAGGCAGGTGCGCGGAGGCCACGCGCGGAGGGGACACGGCGGGTGCGCCGCGGCGCGGAGCGGCCCGCACGATGCGGAGGGGCGTCCCCGAGCACCCACCCGGGAGGCTCCGCCGGCAGTGCGGGCCAGACGGGGACCGGAAGCGCCGCGGCGATCCCGGGACGACTAGGCGCCCGCGGCCCTGCGGTCGTGCTGAGAGCGCCGCTCTGGAGCCGCTGCGGAGATGGACGCGCCTGACACCGCGAAAGCTAGAGCGGCTTCCCAAAGGCATAGGGAACCCACAGCCACTCCGAAACCCACCGCTGGACACTGCCCTGCCTTTCAGGGAGATGAGATCCGGGCCTGTCACCCAGACACAGGCGCAGGCTCCGCCAAGCAGGATAACATCGCAGGCCACAAACCCAGCCCCACCCACAGGGGCAGACTCCACGACCAAGAGCCACAGCCCGGAGAATTTTTAAAGAATTATTTTCTTTATATTTTTCCTCTTATAAATCACACTGTTTATTCCCCCAACATATCGCCACTTTCACACTAGTATTTAGCTGTGCTGTGGAGTTTTCCTCTGTTTTTTTGTTATATATATATATTAAAAAAATCATTTTAAGATTTTTTTCTTCTTATAAAGCACAGTGCTTATTCCCCAACATATTTCCACCATCACAATAGCTTTTTGTGGTGCTGTGAAGTTTTCCTTGTTAAAAAAAATAATAATAATAATATTTTTTCTTTTTTCTTATAAATCATACAGTTTATTCCCAGTACATATTTTTCCTCTTCCATATTAGCCTTTTGCAGTGCTGTGGGGTCTTCCTCTTTGTGTTTATTGTCAAAAAAAAGAAAGAAAAAAATTGATTTTAATTGTTTTTTTTCTTTTGTTTCTCACTCTTTTTTTCCTTTATGATTTTTTTTTAAATTTTGATTTTGATTTATTGAACTGCCTTTCCTACTGTTTTTTCCCGGCTGTAGCTATTCTTGAATATATAAACATACATATACATATATATGTATATACATATATATATAGATAAACATACATATACGTATATGTGTATATACATATATATATATATAAACATACATATACATATATATGTATATACATATATATATATAAATCTTTTCCACATAAATCTATTCATCTTTGCTTTTCTATTTTTTCTTTTCTCTCTCTATGATTATTTTTTAATCCTCTTCTCTGCCCCCTCCTTTTCTCTTTTCCCTCCCCTCTCTTCTTCTTTTCTCTCTATATTATTCTCTCTCTCTCTATCCCTCTCCCCCTCACTCCCCCTCACTCTCCTCTCTCTCTCTCTCTGTCCCCCTCACTCTCCCTCACTC
>CM035294.1:49271027-49291645 GCA_020226075.1 Hydropotes inermis | reverse complement strand
TCCCCCTCACTCTCCCTCACTCCCCTCTTTCTCTCTCTGTCCCCCTCACTCTCCTTCACTCTCCCTCACTCTCCTCTCTCTCTCTCTCTGTCCCCCTCACTCTCCCTCACTCCCCTCTTTCTCTCTCTGTCCCCCTCACTCTCCCTCACTCTCCTCTCTCTCTCTCTCTCTACCCCCCGCCCCCTCACGGCCCAGTCACCAGCTGAGCTAACCTGCTGAGCCCTCCACGCTCTGTCCCCAGGGGGCAGTCCGCTCACGTTCTGATCTCTGCATCCAGCATTCGCTCCCTCTGCCCTCAGATGGTTGGTGTCACCTCTGGTCTCCCTCGCTCCCCAAGTTGGTCTCCTGTGCTCTTTTCTTTAGAGTACTTTGGTTATAACCGTGAGTGTGGAAGTCTGTGTATATGTCCCCATATTTCTGTAATTTCCTCCTTGGTCTCCTCCCACTAGAACACAGGCACATGTCACCCCTAACAAGAAATCAGCACAAACCACCAACCAACATTTCCCTCCAAGGGCAAAAATCAAAAGGGAGATCTAATACAACCCTAAAACCTGGGGAAAGGAGACCTCAAGTGGAGCAAGTTAGAAAATAGAAAAAAGAAGGTGAAAAGACAGAGAAATACAGCACAAATGAAACAGCAAGGTAGAAAGTCACAAGATCAAATAAACAAAGAGGAAGTGAATAACCTCCCTGAAAGAGAATTCAGAATAACGAGAGTAAAGATGCTCCAAAGACTTGAAAATAGAATGGAGAAAATGCAAGAAGCATTTAACATGGTTAATACACCAAGGACATAGAAGAAATAAAGAATAAGCAAACAGACATGAATAACAGAATTACTGAAATAAAAAATACTCTACAAGGAACCAATAGCAGAGTAACTGAGACAGAATGGATAAGTGAGCTGAGGGACAGAATGGAAATAACTGCTGAAGAACAGAAGAAAGAGAAAAGAATGAAAAGAACTGAGGACAGCCTCAGAGACCTTTGGGACAATATTAAATACACCAACGTTTGAGTTATAGGGGTCCCAGAGGAAGAAGAAAAAAAGAAAGGCACTGGAAAATTTTGAAGAAATTATAATTGCATACTTCCCCAACATGGGAAAGGAAATAGTCAATCAAGTCCAAGAAGCGCAGAGAGTCCCCTATAGGTTAAACAAAAGGAGAAGCACATCAAGACACATATTAACCAAGCTAACAGATATTAAGCACAAAGAGAGAATATTAAAAGCAGTAAGGAAAAACAACAAGTGCCATACAAGGGAAAACCCATACAATTAACAGTGGGTCTTTCAGCAAAAACGCTATAGGCCAGAAAGGAAAGGCAGGATATATTTAAAGTACTGAAAGAGAAAAACCTACAACCACAATTACTATACCCAGCAAAGATCTCATTCAAAATTGACAGATAAATCAAAAGCTTTATGGAAAAACAGAAGTTAAGAGAATTCAGCACTACCAAACCAGGCTTGCAACAAATACTAAATGGACTTACATAGCCAGTAAACAAAAGAGAAAGGAGAGACCTACACAAACAAACCCAAAACAGTCAAGAAAATGCCAATAGGAACATACGTGTCAATAATTACCTTAAATGTAAATGGATTAAAAGCACCAACCAAAAGATACAGACTGACTGAAAGAATACAAAAACAAGATCCATATATATACTGCCTACAGGAGATCCACTTCAGACCTAAAGAAACATATAGACTTAAAGTAAAAGGATGGAAAAAGATATTCCATGCAAATAGGAATCAAAAGAAAGCTGGAGTGGCAATCCTTATTTTAGACAAAATAGACTTTAAAATAAAGATATGAGACAAAGAAGGACATTACATAATGATCAAGGGATCAATCCAAGAAGAAGACATAACAATTGTAAATATCTATGCACCCAACATAGGAGCACCTCAATACATAAGGCAAACACTAACAGGCATAAGAGAAGAAATCAACAGCAACACAATAATAGTAGGGGTCTTTAACACCCCACTTTCACCAATGGACAGATCAACAAAACAGGGAATCATAAGGAAACACAAATCTTAAATGAAACATTAGACCGAATGGACCTAATTGATATCTTCAGGACTTTCTATCCAAATGCAGAAGAACACAGTTTCTTCTCAAGTGCCCATGGAACATTTTCCAGGATAGACCATATCTTGAGCCACAAATCAAGCCTCAGTAAAGTTAAGAAAATTGAAATTGTATCAAGTGTCTTCTCTGACCACAACATTATGAGACTAGATATCAACTACAGGAAAAAAAAAAAAAAAAAACGGCAAAAACCATAAACTCATGGAGATTAAACAACACATTACTAAATAACAAAGAGTTTACTGAAGAAATAAGAAAAGAAATCAAAAGATTCCTAGAAACAAATGACAATGAAAACACAATGACCCAAAACTTACGGGACTCAGCAAAAGCTGTACTAAGAGGGAGGTTTATAATGATACAATCATACCTCAAAAAGCAAGAAAAGCATCAAATAGACAGCCTAACTCTACATCTAGAACAGCTGGAAAAAAAAACCCTCAAAGTCAACAGAAGGAAACAGATCATAAAAATCAGAACAGAAATAAATGAAAAAGAAATGAAGGAACAGTAGCAAAGATTAATAAAACTAAAAACTGGTTCTTTGAGAAGATAAACAAAATTGACAAACCACTAGCAAGACTCATCAAGGAAAAAATGGAGAAAAATCAAATCAATAAAATTAGAAATGAAAAAGGAGGGGTTACAACAGACAACACAAAAATGCAAAGGATCATAACAGAATATTATGAGAAACTATATGATAATAAAGTGGACAACCTAGAGGTAATGAACAGATACTTAGAAAAGATTAGCCTCCCAGGATTGAACTAGGAAGAAATAGAAATTATGAACAACCCAATTACAAACTGAAATTGAAATAGTGATCAAAAATCTAACAAAAAACAAAAGCCCAGGGCCAGTTGGCTTCACAGGGGAATTCTATCAAACATTTAGAGAAGAGCTAATGCCAATTTTTCTGAAACTTTTCCAAAAAATTTCAGAGGAAGGAACACTTCCAAAATTATTCTATGAGGTCACAATCACCCTGATACCAAAACCAAGGAAAGAGAATATGAAAAAAAAAATTATAGACCAATATCACTGATGAACATAGAAGCAAAAATCCTAAACAAAACTCTAGCAAACAGAATCCAATAGCACATTAAAAAGTTCATACATCATGATCAAGTCAGCTTTATTCCAGGGATGCAAGGATTCTTCAATTTATACAAATCAACCAATGTGATACACCATATCAACAATTGAAAGAAAAAAAAAAAACCATATGATCATCTCAATAGATGCAGAAAAGGCTTTCAAGAAAATCCAGCATCCATTTATGATAAAAACACTTCAAAAAATGGGCATAGAAGGAACCTACCTGAACATAGTAAAGGCTATATATGAAAGTGAAAGTGAAGTCGCTCAGTTGTATCTGACTCTTTGTGACTGCGTGGACTGTAGCCCACCAGGCTCCTCCATCCATGGGATTCTCCAGGCAATATATGAAAAGCCCATAGCAAACATTATTTTCAATAGTGAAAAACTAAAAGCTTTCCCTCTAAGATCAAGAACAAGACAAGAGGGTCCACTCTCACCACTATTATTCAACATAGTTTTGGAAGTCCTAGCTATAATAATTAGAGAAGAAAAAGAAATAAATGGAATCCAGATCAGAAAAGAAGTAAAACTCTCACTGTTTACAGATGACATGATACTATGTATAGAAAACCCAAAAGAAGCTATCAGAAAACTACTAGAGCTAATCAGCCAATTCAACAAAGTCACAAGGTCAATACACAGAAATCAGTCACATTCTTATATACTAACAATGAAAAATCAGAAAGAGAAATTAAGGAATCGATACTATTCACCATTGCAACAAAAAGAATAAAATATCTAGGAATAAACCTACCTAAGGAAACAAAAGACCTGCATACAGAAAACTATAAGACACTGATGAAAGAAATCAAAGACAACATAAACATGGAGATGAACATAAACAACATAAACATGGAGAGAGAGTCCATGTTCCTGGGTAAGAAGAATCAATATTGTGAAAATGACTATACTACCAAATGCAATCTACAGACTCAATGAAATCTCTATCAAAAATACATGTATATCCAAGGCTGATTCATGTTAATGTATGACAAAAACCACTTGTAAAGTAATTAGCCTCCAACTAATTTAAAAAAAATAAATTAAGAAAATTAAAAAAATAAAATGCAAAAAAAAAAAAAAACTTACCAATGGCATTTTTCACAGAACTAGAACAAAAAATTTCACAATTTATATGGAAACAAAAAAGACCCTGAATAGCCAAAGAAGTCATGAGAAAGAAAAATGGAACTGGAGGAATCAACCTTCCTGACTTCAGATTATACTACAAAGCTACCGTCATCAAGACAGTACAGTACTGGCACAAAACCAGGAATATAGACAAATGGAACAAGATAGAAAACCCAGAGATAAACCCCCAGACCTATGGGTACCTTATTTTTGACAAAGGATGCAAGAATATACAATGGGGCAAAGACAGCCTCTTCAATAAGTGGTGCTGGGAAAACTGGACAGCTACATGCAAAAGAGTGAAATTAGATCACTACCTAATACCATACACAAAGATGAACTCAAAATGGATTAAAGACCTAAATTAAAGACCAGAAACAATTGAACTCTTAAAGGAGAACATAGGCAGAACACTTGATGATGTAAATCAAAGCAAGATCTTCTATGACCCACCTCTTAGAGTAATGGAAATAAAAACACAAAAATAAATAAGTGGAACCTTAACTAAAAATAAGTGGGACCTAAACCTAAAAGCTTTTGCACAGCAAAGTAAATGACATACAAGGTGAAAAGACAACCCTCAGAATGGGAGAAAATAATAGCAAAGAAAACAACTGATAAAGAATTAACTTGCAAAATATACAAGAAGCTTAAATAACTCAATACCAGAAAAGCAAACAACCCAGTCAAAAAGTGGGAAAGAGACATTTCTTCAAAGAAGACAAACAGATGGCTAACAAGTAAATGAAAAGATGCTCAACATCACTCATGATTAGAGAAATGCAAATAAAACTACAATGAGATATCACCTCACACCAGTTAGAATGGCCATCATCCAAAAGTCTACAAACAATAAATGCTGAAGAGGGTGTGGGGAAAAGGTAATGCTCTTGCATTGTTGGTGGGGATGTAAACTGATACAGCCATTATAGAAGATGGTATGGAGACTCCTTAAAAAGCTGGGAAGAAAATCACCATATGACCCAGAAATCCCACTCCTAGACATATACCCTGAGGAAATCAAAACTGAAAAAGACACATGTACTCCAATGCCCACTGAAGCACTATTTGCAATAGATAGAACATGGAAGCAACCTAGATATGTGTCAACAGGTGAATGGATAAAGAAGCCATGGTACATATATACAATGGAATACTACTCAGCCATGAAAAGGAACACATTTGAATCTGTTCTAATGAGGTGGATGAAACTAGAGCCCATTATACAGAGTGAAGTAAGTCAGAAAGAGAAATATAAATATTGTGTATATATATATGTGTGTGTATATATATATATGTATATATGAAATCTGAAGAAATGGCATTGATGAATTTATTTTCAGAGCAGCAAAAGAGAAACAGACATAGAGAACAGGCCTATGGTCAAGGTGGGGGGAGATGAGGGACAAGGGGATATGTATGTATGGAGAGAGTAACACAGAAATTTACAATACCATGTGTGAAACAGATCACCAACAGGAATTTTTCTCTATGACTCAGGGAACTCAAACAGGGGCTCTGCGACAGGCTGAAGAGTAGGGCAGAGAGAGAAATGGGAGAGAGGTCTGGGAGGGAGGGGACATGAGTGTACCTATGGCTGATTCTTGTTGATGTATGACAGAAAACCACAAAATTCTGTAAAGCAATTATCCTTCAATTAAAACAAAACAAAGCAAAAAAAAAAAAAAAAAAAACCACACACAAAACCTAAGATCATGGCATCCGGTCCCATTACTCCATGGCAGAGATGAAGAAACAAGGAAAACAGCAAATGATTTTATTTTCTTGGGCTCCAAAATTGCTGTAGATGGTGACTGTGGCCATGAAATTAAAAAGATGCTTGCTCCTTGGAAGAAAAGCTATGACCAACCTAGACAGTGTGTTAAAAAGCAGAGACATTAGTTTGCTGACAAAGGTCTGTCTACAAAGCTATGGTTTTTCCAGTAGTCATGTATGGATGTGAGAGTTGGACCATAAAGAAGGCTGAGCACTGAAGAATTGATGCTTTTGAACTATGGGGTTGGAGAAGATTCTTGAGAGTCCCTTGGACTGCAAGGAGATCCAACCAGTCAATCCTAAAAGAAATCAGTTGAATATCCATTGGAAGGACTGATGCTGAAGCTGAAACTCCAATATGTTGGCCATCTGATGCAAAGAACTGACTCATTTGAAAAGACCCTGACGCTGGGAAAGATCGAAGGCAGGAGGAGAAGGGGACAACAGAGGATGAGATGATTGGATAGCGTCACCAGTTCGATGGCCATGAGATTGAACAAGCTCCGGGAGTTGGTGATGGACAGGGGAAGCCTGACATGCTGCAGTCCATAGAGTCGTGAAGAGTCTCAGTCACGACTGAGTGACTGAACTGAACTGGAGTGATTTAGTTCTAACACAGATACATTTTTTTTTTTTTTCCATTCGTGCAGATGAGAGCACTAACTCTACCACCCTTGGGACTCAAGTGGAGATATTTACCTCCTCTTTTCTCTCCCTCTTCAGCCATAGCTAATCTTACACCTGGCATAGAGCTGCAAACAAACATCCTCAGGAAAGCTTAAAACAAACACTTGCTCAAGAGCTCTGACAACTCCCTCAGATCTCAGAGTTTCCTCTATTCCTCTGCCAGTTTGGTATTTTCCTTTTGCCCACCTCTCTCCTTTTTTCCAAAACTCTGCTTGAACTTCGTCTTCTTTGAGAAACTTCTATTCAAGCTCATTCAGGTTAATTATTTCCCAGTGCATTTTGTTTGAAATTTACAACATGATCATTTATTCTTCACATATTTTGACTTGAACTTGCCTTTTACCACACCTTAGGTAAATCCTGTGATCTTTTCTGTTTAAAGATTTTAAAATTTTACCTTTTCTTTCTCTTCCAAAGACCAGATGCTGTGTTCCATAAACTTTGAAGTTTCCTCTTACCAGCTCTTGTCGCTCACTGGTATTCAATTGATGTTGCCAGTTTCTTTCCTTTCCATTTTCCTGATTCATCATTTTTCTTTTGTTTTAGCAGATGTGCCTATTAGCTTGATTTGACTTCATCATTATTTATTACTCCTTTAATTTATCTCTAATATTCTCTCTTACTTACTGTCACGTTTGTCCCAAATCTTCACCAGGTTTCTCAGTCTCAGCCTTATAACCTACTCCTGGCTTTAACAAATTGCTTTGCCTTCTACTTTAATATTAATGCAAAGTTTATGTCCTTTCTCCTTACCCCTGATTTTCTCTGTATTTGTACATCTATCTCTCTCACATCTCCTACTTTAAAAAAGAACAAAAACTTTTATTCATATATTTTATTTTTGTCTGTGTTGGTTCTTCATTTCAGTACCCAGGATCTTTTGTTGTGGTGCATGAGTTCAGTAGTTGTGGCACACAGGCTTAGTTGCCCCAAGGCATGTGGGATCTTAGTTCCCTGACCAGGGCTTGAACCTATGTCCCTTGCATTTGGAGGCAGATTCTTAACTACTGGACCACCAGGGAAGTTCCTATATCTCCAGCCTCTGAAAATGTCTTTTTTCCTTCCCAGCCTGCTGCTCTTTCAGAAACACTGATTATCACACTTTCAATCTATATTCCAATTCCTTTAGAATATACAGAAATCCATCTCTGATATTACTTGAGAGGTTTCCCAAGATGAAAGGAACAAATAATTAATCTTTTCTACTATAAAATCGATGGACAGGATGTCTCTTTAATTACACAAACACTGTATGAAGGCAAATACTTATTTATCTCAATAATAAATGGGTTGGGTGCAAGGTCAATATGCACTGAACTAGGAAGTAAAGGCAATAAGTGTTGCTCTCATTCCACAGGTTAGAATTCACAGGCATCCGACCACATCACCATGAGTCATGCAGAATAACATCCCTGGCCATTCAGGTACTTCTCAGTGACAATACAACAGCATGGGAAATGGAAAGGGCCGCACAATGAAAATTACTTCAATCGGAAGCCAGCTGGGTCCAGAGTTTGCTCTACAGGATTTATTTTCTTCTAGTAATAGATTAAATTTCTTTAACAAATATAAAAGTCTCTCATCACCTGCATGCACAGCTTAGGAATCAGAAATCAGAAATAGCACATAGAATGTTGGACACACTTTTATGCAGTTCTGTATTGTCTGAGATATTGGCCCATTATTCTTACTTCCTTGCTGGCTCTAAAATTCAATTGTTGTGTCTACAGGCCAATGAGGCTGCCACAGCTTTTGGCTGTTGTTTTCTGATTGGCTGTTATGCCTCATAAATAGAAACAGCAAATGATCTTAAGTAAAAAAAGAAAAGAAAGTTATGGCAAGTGTAGGGCTCACCACAAAACAATTACTTTTTCTTGGGAATATTTTAGTTTTGTTTTCAGTAGAAAGGTTAGTCCAAGGTCAACTACTCTTTTATAGTCATGAGCAAAAGTGCCAATAAAGGATTTGGAGCAGAGAGGTAGAATTATATGGCTTGAGTTACATTTTAAAACACCACTCTGAATACTAGGCAAAAATAGATTAAAAGGGAAAAGAGTAAAATTGAGAAGAAGAATTAGGAGACTATTAAAATAGTCCAGGTGAGAGGTGAGCAATATGAAAACAGTGGTAGCTCTGTTTAGCCCCTGTATGTGAGGTCATTCTCAGAGGTGGCACTGAAGGTCCAAGGTAGATGCTCTTTAAATCCCACCTTGGCCTTGGTTTAAATTCTTTCTGGATACCACATATAAGTCAATATTATGAACATTAAGTTGTTCTGTAACAGCACTCTAAATATGTGCATTTAATTAATCTGCTCCCTACAGTACATTTTCATTCCCATAAAAGATTGTATGAATATTTCCGTTCAAGTGTTACTGATATAAATGAGCAAGAAAAAATGTCAACAATTATTTGTTTCACATTCAAAAATATTTTTTCTCTCGCTCAAGAAAATCTGTGATTGATTTATTTACATAGTGTAAAACACATCAATTTTTCTTTTAAGTATCAACCGCATTTATTATTGAGATACACAAGTATGCTCCTTCACATAATGTTCATGTATTTAAACATACAGCAAAGTAGCATTGATTAATTTATAGTACATCAATTGTTTAGATCATCCAACCGTGGATACAGACCATATTTTCCTTAAATACTTTAGTTTTTCAAAAGGGGGTATTCCCTCTTACACAGTTGGTGGGAATGTAAATTGGTGCAGCAACTATGGAGAACAATATGGAGATTCCTTAAGAAACAAAAAATAATTACCATATGATTAAACAATCCCAGTTATGGTTATATATCCAGAGAAAAACATAATTTGAAACTGTACATTTACACCACACCAGCACTGTTTACAAAAGCTAAGACATGAAAGGAACCTAAGTGTCCATCAACAGATGAATGGGTAAAGAAAGTATATGTATAGGTATGTATGTATATATGAATATATATGTATATATAATGGACTATTACTCAGCCATAAAAAAGAATGAAATAATACCATTTGCAGCAACCTGGATTGACTTAGATTATCATGTTAAATGAAGTAAGCCAGTCAAAGATAAATATATGATATTGCTTATATAGGGAAGAAAAAGAAGATACAAGTGACTTATTTACAAAACAGAATTGGACTCACTGACACAGAAAACAAAATTATGGTTACCAAAGGGGAGGGAGAGAGAGGGGTAAATTAGGGTTTGGGATTAAAACATATACACTGCTATGTATAAAACAGATAACCAACAATGACCCACTGCATAGCACAGGGAACTATACTCAAGAATATATATTTGTATATATGTGTAACTGAATCCCAAAGAATGAGTCTGAGCCCCAAAGAATGCTCAAACTACTGCACAATTGCTCTCATCTCACATGCTAGTAAAGTAATGCTCAAAATTCTCCAAGCCAGGCTTCAGCAATACATGGACTGTGAACTTCCAGATGTTCAAGCTGGTTTTAGAAAAGGCAGAGGAACCAAAGATCAAATTGCCAACATCCGCTCAATCATTGAAAAAGCAAGAGAGTTCCAGAAAAACATCTCTTTGTTTTATTGACTATGCCATTGCCTTTGACTGTGTGGATCATAATAAATTGTGGAAAATTCTGAAAGAGATGGGAATACCAGACCACCTGATCCACCTCTTGAGAAACTAATATGCAGGTCAGGAAGCCACAGTTAGAACTGGACATGAAACAACAGACTGGTTCCAAATAGGAAAAGGAGTACGTCAAGGCTGTGTATTGTCAGTCTGCTTATATAACTTATATGCGGAGTACATCATGAGAAACGCTGGGCTGGAAAGAAGCACAAGCTGGAATCAAGTTTGCAAGGAGAAATATCAATAACCTCAGATATGCAGATGACACCACCCTTATGGCAGAAAGTGAAGAGGAACTAAAAAGTCTCTTGATGAAAGTGAAAGAGGAGAGTGAAAAAGTTGGCTTAAAGCTCAACATTCAGAAAACTAAGATCATGGCATCTGGTCCCATCACTTCATGCCAAATAGATGGGGAAACAGTGAAAACAGTGTCATACTTTATTTTGGGGGGCTGCAAAATCTCTGCAGATGGTGATTGCAGCCATGAAATTAAAAGATGCTTACTCCTTGGAAGGAAAGTTATAACCAACCTAGACAACATATTAAAAAGCAGAGACATTACTTTGCCAACAAAGGTCTGTTTAGTCAAGGCTATGGTTTTTCCAGTGGTCATGTATGGATATGAGAGTTGGACTATGAAGAAAGCTGAGTACCAAAAAATTGATGCTTTTGAACTGTGGTGTTGGAGAAGACTCTTGAGAGTCCCTTGGACTGCAAGGAGATCCAACCAGTCCATCCTAAAGGAGATCAGTCCTGGGTGTTCATTGGAAGGACTGATGTTGAAGCTGAAACTCCAATACTTTGGCGACCTCATGCAAAAGTTTGATTCACTGGAAAAGACCCTGATGCTGGGAGGGATTGGGGGCAGGAGGAGAAGGGGGCAACAGAGGATGAGATGGCTGGATGGACTCAATGGACATGAGTTTGAGTAAACTCTGGCAGTTGGTGATGGATAGGGAGGCCTGGCGTGCTGCAGTTCATGGGATCAGAAAGAGTTGGACATGACTGAGTGACTGAACTGAACTGAACTGATAACGGAATCACTGTACTCTATGTTGGAAGCTAACGCAACAATGTAAATCAACTATATTCCAATAATTATTTTTTAAGACAGTACTGCATTAAGGCTGAGTATGTGTGGCCTGGAATAAATGTACTCAGTATAATCCTTAGCTGTATTCCATGCTAGTGAGTAACTTGGATATATATTCTTAGTTCACCAGGTAATTGCAAATTTAAGTATGATAATCATGGAACTTTTTAGGAGCCATGTTTTGTGAGCCATGTTTGGCTCACAATTTATTATTCTCATTTATAAATTCATGTAAAGAATGCTTTTGCATTTTAAGGCAAACATTTAATATAATCCTTTAAACATTTAGACACACTCTCTCTCTCAGCTACCCTATCATGGATGAATAATTTACCCTGATGTCAAGATAATGCTAAGAGATTCCTTAAGCTGATAAGACTAACACTAATATTTCCAATTTTCAAGAACTGACAAGCCGAAATATGCTGAAGTTCACCTTTTTCTCTTTGTTTCAGCAGTTTTATAGGAATAGCAACTGAGGAAAAAAAATCTTTCCCATTCGCTTTAGAAAATTGAAATATATAAATTGTTAGAAGTAAGACTCTGAATTTTTGAGGTATAACATACTCTGTCAAGTGACTAGATGTTTCATAATATTTCTCAATTTCAGTTGGATTGGTGATATATTGAACTCCAAATACATAAATTATTTTGATTGATTTGTTTTACCATCAGCAAAACGACACCTCAAACCTGCATGTGAGCTCATGGTATAAGACATGGCAGTAGGAATTGCTAGGACTATGTTCTTGTGGATGACTGCTGCTGTATATTGAAGAAAGCATGCTATTAATGGGTTATACTTAGTACACACAGTTTAGTCAGCAAGTAGAAAGCAGCTTTTGTTAATAAATACATACACAATGGATGTTGACTCAGTGAAACAGTTTTAAATTTGTCAAAGGTGTTTCATTGATAGAAAACAATTCTGTGTCTACCCTATGGTGTCCTCCCACTTCTCATTTTTATGATTTATTTAAAAATATTTTCAAGCACTTTGTATATGAAGGCACTGTGGCAGATGCAGAGATCAATAGACATTATCTGTATTGTCTTTTTTTTTTTTTTTGGCCATACCATTTGGCTTATGAGATCTTAGTTCCCTGGCCAGGGATTGAACCTGGGCCATGTCAATGAAAGTGCTAACCACTGAACCACCAGGGAATTCCCTTATTTCTTTTTTCTCAATGTAAGATATAACAAAATAGCTGATGAAAGAGGTACAATATAATACTTGAGATTAGCAAGAGTTTACTCTGGCCAAGCCCCTTCAAGGACCACAGCCTTTTCATGGCAGAGGGGCCTGTGTAACTCAATGAAGCTATGAGCCATGCCATGCAGAGCCACCCAAGACAGATAAGTAATAGTGAAGAGTTCTGACAAAATGAGGTCCACTAGAGGAGGGAATGGCAAACCTCTTCAGTATTCTTGCTGTGAGAGCCCAAGGTACACTATGAAAAGGCAAAAAGATATGACATCAGAAGATGAACCCCCCAGGACAGAAGGTCTCCAATATGCTACTGAGGAAGAACAGAGAGCAATTACTCATCACTCCAGAAAGAATGAAGCAACTGGGCTGAAGTGGCTTTGCCAAAGCAAAAATGACACTCAGTTGTGGATGTATCTGGTGCTGAAAGTAAAGCTTGATGCTATATAGAACAGTACTACATAGGAACCTGGAATGTTAGGTCTATGAATCAAGGTAAATTCAGTTCAGTTCAGTTCAGTTCAGTTTAGTCACTCCGTCTTGTCTGACTCTGCAACTCCATGGATTATAGCACGCCAGGCCTCCCTGTCCATCACCAACTCCAGGAACTTGCTCAAACTCATGGCCATTGAGTCAGAGATGCCATCCAACCATCTCATCCTCTGTCATCCCCTTCTGCCTTTACTCTTTTCCAGCATCAGGGTCTTTTCAAATAAGTCAGTGCTTCACATAAGATAGCCAAAGTATTGGAGCTTCAGCTTCAGCATCAGTCCTTCCAATGAATATTCAAGACTGATTTCCTTTAGGATTGACTGGTTTTATCTCCTTGCTGTCCAAGAGACTCTCAAGTGTCTTCTCCAACACCACAGTTCAAAGTAAATTGGATGTGCTCAAAAGGCAGATGGTAAGAGTGAACATCAACATCTTAGGAATCAATGAACTAAAATGGACAGGAATGAGTGAATTTAAATAATATAACCATTATATCTACTACTGTGGGCAAGAATCCCTTAGAAGAAATGGAGTAGCCGTCATTGTTAATAAAAGAGTCTAAAGCTAAAGCCTCTGACTGTGTATATCACATCAAACTGTGGGAAGTTCTTAAAGAGATGGCAATATCAGACCACCTTAACTGTCTCCTGAAAAACCTGTATGTGGGTTAAGAAGCAACAATTAGAACCTTACATGGAACAAGTGACTGATTCAAAATTGAGAGGGAGTATGACAAGACTCTATACTGTCATCCTGTCTGTTTAACTTATATGCAGAATACATCATGCAAAATGCCAGCCTGGATGAATCACAAGCTGAAGTCAAGATTGCCGGGAGAAATAACAACCTCGGTTATGCAGATGATACCACTGTAATGGCAGGAAGTGAAGAGGGACTAAAGAGCCTCTTGATAAGGGTGAAGGGAGAGAGTGAAAAAGCTGAGACAAAACTCAGCATTCATAACATTAAGATCATGGCATCCACACCCATCACTTCATGTCAAATAGAAGAGGGAAAAGTGGAAGCAGTGATAGATTTTATTTTCTTGGATTCCAAAAGCATTAAGAATGGTGACTGTGGCTGTGACATTAAAAGATGCTTGCTCCATGGGAGGAAAGCTATGACAAACCTAGACAGTCCATTAAAAAGCAAAGACATCATTTTGCTGACCTCAGTTCAGTTCAGTCACTCAGTCGTGTCTGACTCTTTGTGACCCCATGAATAGCAGCACGCCAGGCCTCCCTGTCCGTCACCAACTCCTGCAGTTTACTCAAACTCAAGTTCATCGAGTTGGTGATGCCATCCAGCCATCTCATCCACTGTTGTCCCCTTCTCCTCCTTCCCCCAATCCCTCTAAGCATCAGGGTCTTTCCAATGAGTCACCTCTTCACATGAGGTGGCCAAAGTATTGGAGTTTCAGCTTCAACATCAGTCTGTCCAATGAACACCCAGGACTGATATCCTTTAGGATGGACTGGGTGGATATCCATACAGTCCAAGAGACTCTCAAGAGTCTTCTCCAACACCACAGTTCAAAAGCATCAATTTTTCGGTGCTCAGCTTTCTTCATAGTCCAACTCTCACATCCATACATGACCACTGGAAAAACCATAGCCTTGACTAAACAGACTTTTGTTGGCAAAGTAATGTCTCTGCTTTTTAATATGCTGTCTAGGTTGGTTATAACTTTCCTTCCAAGGAGTAAGCATCTTTTAATTTTATGGCTGCAATCACCATCTGCAGAGATTTTGCAGCCCTCTAAAATAAAGTATGACACTGTTTCCACTGTTTCCCCATCTATTTGGCATGAAGTGATGGGACCAGATGCCATGATCTTAGTTTTCTGAATGTTGAGCTTTAAGCCAAATTTTTCACTCTCCTCTTTCACTTTCATCAAGAGACTTTTTAGTTCCTCTTCACTTTCTGCCATAAGGGTGGTGTCATCTGCATATCTGAGGTTATTGATATTTCTCCTGGCAAACTTGATTCCAGCTTGTGCTTCTTTCCAGCCCAATGTTTCTTATGATGTACTCTGCATATAAGTTAAATAAGCAGACTGACAATATACAGCCTTGATGTACTCCTTTTCCTATTTGGAACCAGTCTGTTGGTCCATATCCAGTTCTAACTGTTGCTTCCTGACCTGCATATAGGTTTCTCAAGAGGTGGATCAGGTGGTCTGGTATTCCCATCTCTTTCATAATTTTCCACAGTTTATTGCGATCCACACAGTCAAAGGCATTGGCATAGTCAATAAAACAGAAATAGATGTTTTTCTGGAACACTCTTGTTTTTTCAATGATCAAGCAGAGGTTGGCAATTTGATCTTTGGTTCGTCTGCCTTTCTAAAACCAGCTTGAACATCTGGAAGTTCACGGTTTATGCATTGCTGAAGCCTGGCTTGGAGAATTTTGAGCATTATTTTACTAGCATGTGAGATGAGTGCAGTTGTGCAGTAGTTTGAGCATTCTTTGGCATTGCCTTCCTTTGGGATTGGATGAAAACCGACCTTTTCTAGTCCTGTTGCCACTGCTGCATTTTCCAAATATGCTGACATATTGAACAGCATTTTCACAGCATCATCTTTCAGGATTTGAAATAGCTCAACTGGAATTCCATCACCTCCACTAGCTTTGTTTGTAGTGATGCTTTCTAAGGCCCACTTGACTTCACATTCCAGGATGTCTGGCTCTAGGTGAGTGATCACACCATCGTGATTATCTGGGTCATGAAGAATTTTTTTATACAGTTCTTCTGCATATTCTTTCCACCTCTTAATATCTTCTGTTTCTGTTAGGTCCATACCATTTCTGTACTTTATCGAACCAATCTTTGCTTCAAATTTTCCCTTGGTATCTCTAATTTTCTTGAAGAGATCTCTAGTCTTTCCCATTCTGTTGGTTTCCTCTATTTCTTTGCATTGATCACTAAGGAAGGCTTTCTTATCTCTCCTGGCTATACTTTGTAACTCTGCATTCAAATGGGAGTATCTTTCCTTTTCTCCTTTGCTTTTCACTTCTCTTCTTTTCACAGCTATTTGTAAGACCTCCTTAGAAAACCATTTTGCCTTTTTGCATTTCTTTTCCATGGGGATGGTCTTGATCCCTGTCTCCTGTATAACGTCATGAACCTCCGTCCATAGTTCATCAGGCACTCTATCAGATCTAGTCCCTTAAATCTATTTCTCTTTTCCACTGTATAGTCATAAGAGATTTGATTTAGGTCATACCTGAATGGTCTAGTGGTTTTCCCTACTTTCTTCAATTTAAGTCTGAATTTGGCAATAAAGAGTATGTGATCTGAGAAACAGTCAGCTCCTGGTCTTATTTTTGCTGACTGTATAGATTGTCTCTATCTTTGGCTGCAAAGAATATAATCAATCTGATTTCAGTGTTGACCATCCGGTGATGTCCATTTGTAGAGTCTTCTCTTGTGTTGTTGGAAGAGGGTGTTTGCTATGACCAGTGTGTTCTCTTGGCAAAAGTCTATTAACCTTTGCCCTGCTTCATTCCGTACTCCAAGGCCAAATTTGCCTGTTATTCCAGGTGTTTCTTGACTTCCTACTTTTGCATTGCAGTTTCCTATAAGGAAAAAGACATCTTTTTTGGGGGGTTTTAGTTCTTAAAAGTCTTGGAGGTCTTCATAGAACTGTTCAATGTCAGCTTCTTCAGAGTTTCTGGTTGGGGCATAGGCTTGGATTACCATGATATTGAATGGTTTGCCTTGGAAATGAACAGAGATCATTCTGTCATTTTTGAGATTGCATCCAAGTACTACATTTCGGACTCTCTTGTTGACCATGATGGCTACTCCATTTCTTCTAAGGGATTCCTGCCCACAGTAGTAGATGTAATGGTCATCTGAGTTAAATTCACCCCTTCCAGTCCATTTTCATTCACTGATTCCTAAAGTGTGGAAGTTCACTCTTGCCATCTCCTGTTTGACCACTTCCAATTTGCCTTGATTCATGGACCTAACATTCCAGGTTCCTATGCAATATTGCTCTTTACAGCATCGGAGCTTGCTTCTATCTTCAGCCAAATCCACAAGTGTGTATTGTCTTTGCTTTGGCTCCATCCCTTCATTCTTTCTGGAGTCATTTCTCCACTGATCTGTAGTAGCATACTGGGCACCTACCGACCTGGGGAGTTCCTCTTTCAGTATCCTATCTTTTTGCCTTTTATACTGTTGATGGGGTTCTCAAGGCAAGAATACTGAAGTGGTTTGCTATTCCTTTCTCAGGGGAGCACATTCTGTCAGACCTCTCCACCATGACCCGGCCGTCTTGGGTGGCCCCACACGGCATGGCTTAGTTTCACTGAGATAGACAAGGCTGTGGTCCTGTAAGCAGATTGGCTGGTTTTCTGTGATTATGGTTTTAGTGTGTCTGCCCTCTGATATCCTTTCGCAACACCTACTGTCTTACTGGGGTTTCTCTTACCTTGGATGTGGGCTATCTCTTTATCTCCAGCAAGGCTCACCTGCTGCTCCTTACCTTGGACGAGGGGTATCTCCTCATGGCCACCCCTCCTGACCTCGAGCATGGAGTAGCTCCTCTCGGCCCTCCCCCGCCCAGCCGCTGCCCCTTGGACCTGGCGTTGCTCCTTTCAGCCACTGCCCCTGACCTCGGACATGAGGTAGCTCCTCTTTGCTGACTTGAAGTGAGGTGAAGTGAAGTTGCTCAGCCATGTCCGACTCTTTGCGACCCCATGGACTGTAGCCTACCATGCTCCTCCATCCATGGGATTTTCCAGGCAAGAGTACTGGAGTGGGTTGCCATTTCCTTCTCCAGAGGATCTTCCCATGCAGGGATCGAACCTGGGTCTCCCGCATTGTAGGCAGATGCTTTACCATCTGAGCCACCAGGGAAACTCCATATAATTAAAGCTATGGTTTTTCCCATAATCGTGTATGGATGTGAGGGTTCGATCATAAAGGCTGAGTGCCGAAGAATCAATTCTTTTGAACTGTGATACTGGAGGAAACTGTTGAGAGTCCTTGGACTGCAAGGAGATCCAACCAGTCCATCCTAAAGGAAATCAACCCTGACTATTCATTGGAAGGACTGATGTGTAACTGAAGCTCCACTACTTTGGCCACCTGATGCAAAGACTCGACTTATTAGAAAAGACCCTGATGCTGGGAAAGGCTGAAGGTCAAAGGAGAAGAGGATTGCAGAGGATGAGTTGGTTAGATAGCTTTACTGACTCAATGGACATGAATTTGAGCAAATTCCAGGAGATAGTGAAAGACAGGGAAGCCTGACTGGTTGCAGTCTGTGGGGTTACAAAGAGCTGAACATGAGTTAGCAAATGCACCACAACATTCTGTCCAGGGGATCATAGCAAGAATACAGAAACCAGTGTTATTTGACATGCATTCTAACAAATAGGTTACATTTTGGGGAATAGGGAAAAGAAATTGTAGAGAAACAAAAAGTGCGAAATTAGAAATAGGGAATAGAAAGATCATTGGCAAGAAACAAAAAATAGACCAAAATGTATACAGGATTAAAAAATTTCATTTAGGATCAGATTGTCAAATAATATAGAGTTTATTTTTTCACTTCTGGGGCAAGTTGGTATAACAGCAAGTTTTTGAGCTAACAAGATTTGTGACGTGTATTAAATAATTACCATTGCCTCAGCACCGCATCATACTGATTGGAGAGAGAAAATAATGAAAGAAAGACCATTAAGAGCTTATTAAAGTAGACTAGCTAAACAGATTTTACAGTATCAATTTGACTAGGACTAGAACTAAGATGCCTGGAAAATCCCATGGGCGGAGGAGCCTGGTGGGCTGCAGTCCATGGGGTCACGAAGAGTCGGACACAACTGAGTGACGTCACTTTCACTTTTCACTTTCATGCACTGGAGAAGGCAATGGCAACCCACTCCAGTGTTCTTGCCTGGAGAATCCCAGGGACGGGGGAGCCTGGTGGGCTGCTGTCTATGGGGTCGCACAGAGTCAGACATGACTGAAGCGACTTAGCAGCAGCAGCATAACTAAGATAAACCCTCTTTTGTTCTTACCTAATGATTCTCCTAAATTATTGGTTCTATATAGCTTAAATTCAAATCTGATTTATTAAAAAAATGAAACTTCAAGTGAAGTTATAAGTATTATATATATATATATATATTTGATATTAAAAAGTAATTAAACCATGATTTTCAAGTTCCAGTAACCGAATCTCAAAACTAGAGGAGAGACAGCAGCATAAGAAACACATTTGGAGCTTAAAAGAAATTAAGATGCTGGGCTATGTACCTGGGAATAACCAATTCAAAATGTTTGCAGTACGAATTCCAAATGTATGCTTTGAAGGCTTCTCAGATGGTTTTAACAAAAGCTAAGATCCAGAATTATTGCTTATGCTCTTTTCACTCTATTTCTCTGAATTTTAAAGCCAAAAAAAGAAAGCAGTCAAGTTTCCCAAATTTCTTATTGTTGAGAGTTGTTTTAGGAATGTATGCTCTAGATTATGTACTGAGAATATCTGGTCAAAAAAGTTTTTGTTTCTGTTTGAGTTCATAACCATCTGCTATGTATAAATTAGGGCTTCCCTGGTGGCTCAGAGGTTAAAGCATGTGCCTCCAAAGAGGGAGACCCGGGTTCGATCCCTGGGTTGGGATTTGTGAAAAGGTTTCATGGGTTTTTATATGTATGCATACTAATATTAGACGTAAACAGAAGATATTGGCAACACAGTAAATTGCTGCATCAATGACTTGAATAACTAAAATACTTATGTAGAAATCTTGTTTATTTTCTTTCCCTTCCCTGATATTTCCTTGTTGTAAATACCTTTGTCATTCTTATTTTCATTAGCAAAATTTTATGTGCCTTTACACTAATGACCACTTAAATAATAATTTCTTAATGACATACAAATATAATTAGGGGGCTGCGTGCTGCTGTGAATGAAGATTTTCAGTCTTGGCACAAAATGACAACTGAATGACTGGACTGAATTGAATTGACACAGTTTTATCTGCTAATAAATAGGTGGTAGAATAGGTATATTAAATTGTTTTAAATTGAGCACCTACTATGTCCCAGGAATTTTACTAGGAATTTTCTATTTATAAAAAACGACTTCAGTTCAGTTCAGTTGCTCAGTCGTATCTGACTCTTTGAGACTCAGCTCCCCAGACTTCCCTGTCCATCACCAACTCCTGGAGTCTACCCAAACCCATGTCCATTGAGTCAGTGATGCCATCCAACCATCTCATCCTCTGTTGTCCTCTTCTCCTTCAGCCCTCAATCTTTTCCAGCATCAGGGTCTTTTCAAATGAGTCAGTTCTTCACATCAGGTGGCCAAAGTATTAAAGTTTCAGCTTCAACATTAGTCCTTCCAATGAACACCCAGGACTGATCTCCTTTAGGATGGACTGGTTGGATCT
>CM035294.1:49205546-49270927 GCA_020226075.1 Hydropotes inermis | reverse complement strand
CCAGACCTCCCTGTCCATCACCAACTCCTGGAGTCTACCCAAACCCATGTCCATTGAGTCAGTGATGCCATCCAACCATCTCATCCTCTGTTGTCCTCTTCTCCTTCAGCCCTCAATCTTTTCCAGCATCAGGGTCTTTTCAAATGAGTCAGTTCTTCACATCAGGTGGCCAAAGTATTAAAGTTTCAGCTTCAACATTAGTCCTTCCAATGAACACCCAGGACTGATCTCCTTTAGGATGGACTGGTTGGATCTCTTTGCAGTCCAAGGGAATCTCAAGAGTCTTCTCCAACACCACAGTTCAAAAACATCAATTCTTCAGAGCTCAGCTTTCTTTATGGTCCAACTCTCACATCTATACATGACTACTGGAAAAACTATAGCCTTGACTAGACGGACCTTTGTTGGCAAAGTAATATCTCTGCTTTTTAATATGCTATCTAGGTTGGTGATAACTTTCCTTCCAAGGAGTAAGGGTCTTTTAATTTCATGGCTGCAATTTAGGATTTAGAAAACCAGTCTTAGGCTCCATTGTGCACGTGTATAATGGAGGTTCAGGGAGGTTAGGCCAATTGCCCAAGAATACTCAGCTCATAACTGGAGCCAAAATGAATGTAGGCTAATTCCACTCTAAAACACTTGCTTTTTACCCTGTATGTAAAAGACTATAATGTTTATGCTTAGTGTCCTAGGGAAACATCAATTTCTTATTTCTGTAAACAACATTTATTTAGCAATTGGTAGAGTAGAAAGAGCTGTGTATTATGAAACAAAAAATCTATGCTTATGTTACCTATTAACCAAGTGGATTCATAGTGAGATCATATGATCATGATCTTTGGAATCAGAGAGCTTGGGATCAAGGGGCTTCTACTAAGACCTCTCCCTATTAGCTTTATTTAATTTCTTCATCTGAAAAATGGGAAAAATATGGAACTTATAGCTTAGCATTGTTGAGAAAGTTCAATGCAAAACTAACTACAAAATAGCTACTAAAAAGTGCTTACTATAATAGGTATTCCATAAATACAAATATTGTTATTAACAAAAATTCTTATTAATCAGCTATATTGTTCCCATTTACTTCTCTTAGCTTCAGGAAAATAAGATAAGTATATCACATTTTAAGAACTGAAAATTTATATAAATATTCAGTAGTTGTTACTGACATTATTGCAACATGTGCATTTATACAGTAAAAGTCTGTGAGCATTTTTTAATACCACAAGCCCAAATCTAGGAAATTTAACTGTGCCATCCAAATAAAAGGACATAGATATGAGAATAATCATGATTAAGAGATCATTGGGGCATGACGGACAAATAGTCTGGATAAATTTATATGGAAATTTATATGGAAAGGGAATTGATGACTCTGAGCTTATATCAGGTTAAATCAAACAATCTTGGAAACAGGTATATCCAAATGCCTTTTACAAAATATAGAGAAATAGGAGAGTGATGTTCTGGGAATACCACATGTTCAGGCCATTCATTCTTTTCTGCATTTATCAAAAGAATGATAACTGGCGCACCAGTCCCTTCTGTAAGACATCCAAAGGAAACACAAGAAATCTAAGAAACAGCAACAAATATTTGATTATTGTTGGAAATATAGTCACAATAGATATCTAGCTAACTGAAGCAATTAACAAATTTCAATATCAACAGTCATTCTTGAGAAAATGACATAGACTCTGAAAAATCAGAAGAAGTAAAAGACTCTCATTTACACATTGACCTTTGAAAAGACTAGTTCTAGAAATAAAGTGTTGAAGGAGAGATGCTTTACCCATTTGGGAATTAGGTGAGGTGGATCCGCCAAGAGCAAACATTGCCGATTCCTAAAAAAGAAAGCATGTGAGGCATTTCATGGATTTCTATTTTGCCTAATGTGGCAGATTCCTTCCCTATAGCAATAAACAGTATAAATAGGAAGGAGGCTCATATATACTCATGTATACCATGTACCTAAAGTCAAGGCAGGGTAGGATAGAAAACTGCATGTGAAAATCTGACTCTAAAATACAGTAAATAGATGAAGGAATACATGTTATATTATATTGTATTATATTAAAAACTTTTACATAGCTTGGAGAAGGGACTGGCAGCCCACTCCAGAATTCTTGAATGGAGAATCCCATGGACAGAGGAGCCTGACGGGCTATGGTCCATGGGGTCGCAAAGTGTCGGACATGACTGAGCAACTCACTTTTTACACAGCTATAAGAAGAATTCAGACAAGTGCAAAAAATCAAAGGAAAAAATAGGCAATGTAGCAGAAGAGAAAATAAGAACTTAGGAAAGAATCAGAAAATTAGATTTCAAAATATTGTCATAAATAATAGTAAATGTTTCAGTTATGTACGTTAGGTTGAATCATATGAAAGTGACTTTTATGGGTCATAAAATATGAAATATCATGTCATGTGGGTTCACTAAAGACATAAATAGGTTTAAAAACTTATCTTTAAGAGAGATCAATTAATTTTTAGAAACCTATCTTAAAATAATCACCTACAACCTTTATATACTGAGATCTTAAAGTCTTCAGTAAACCCTGAAAATAGTTCATGTTCTAAATCATAAAAATAGAATAATATAGTTACTATTCATGTAACTTCTTTGTTAGTGAAATAAATATTATTATGAATTATGAAGAGATAATATATTAATTGCTATTTGTCTTTAATTTTAATAAGACAAACTTATTTTTTAATTTCCTCCTTTTGAAACTAATTTGAAGCTAAGATGAAAGTGCTTGATATGTATTTGATGTACTTAGAATGCAGAAAATATTTTCTAGAGGTTATAGCAATTAGACATATAATTATACAGAGGAGCAATTCATTTAATGAGATTTCACTAAAGGTATTTAATTTGTGTTTAGATTATATGAGATTGTAAAATATTAATCATTAGAATGACTCAAAACATCTTTTCCTATTTTAGTTTACATAATTGTGGGTGCTTGTGAAATGACTCTGAGATATGTTTAATCACATAACTGCTATTTTATTTATTATTTACTTATTCTTTATGTATCTGTTTTTTTCAAATCTGGTATTTTTAATGGATAATCCTTTTGATGACTGTCATCCAGTAAATAAATGTATATCCTACTATAATGGAAAACATTAAGAAAAATGAAACTAATGATGCTCAAAGTAGTTTTTAAATAATGATAAGCCACTTAGGTATGTTACCATATCAGGTATTTCACCAGAATATTATTAGTGAGCACATATTTTCAAGGGAATAAGCAATACCTATTTCAATGCATCATTTGGTTATGAATAAAATTCTGAAATCTCATTTAGAGCAAAACTTCTCGGTAGGCCAAAAATAAAATTTGCTTGAATTTTAAATGTTTATTAATCAGTTTTTTGCTTCAAGCAAAATGTAGTAAGGTCAATAACTAATTTTTTGAGTTCTTAGATAAAAATAGGTAATGGGAAATAAGCCACTCTTTTGCTATGTAATATTTTTAGCAAACACAGTGAAGCAAGACGCTTTCCTTTGATGTAGACATGTAGAAAGAATACTGAAGAGATGTATCCTCTCTACATAAGAGGATGCTGCTGCTGTTGGAACATACTCCCTGTTCAGGTCTTCACTGAGGTCCAGCTCTCACTTGATTCTCCCAGGCTAAGTGTGTTATCACGTGTGTCTCTAAAATGACCCACATGGTCAGCTGCAGCAAACCCAGCACAGGGGTGTCAACATCTGCAGAGGATTCTGCCCAGAAATGAGGCCTGGGAACAACGGGGGCGTGGGCAGTGGTTATGTGTCCACATTCCAGGGCAGATGGTCTATGATCAAATTATGAATCTTCTACTTGTTACCTGTGGAAATGTGTGCCATCAGTGAAATGACTCTGCTCATCACTTACTTCATTTATAACATGGAGTTACTGGTACCTACTCATAAAGGAGCCAACATTCAATGAGTTATTTCATTGAAAGCATGTAGAACAGTGCTGGGCATAGATTAAGTAGTCAATAAATTTCAGTAATTGCTGCTGTTTGATTCTAGCAGACAAGGGAAGGACTAGAACCCAACACATATGAAGACTGGAAAAGAGAAGGAAAAGGTAAAAAGATTAAGTGAAACTTGAGGGTAAGAAGCAGAGAGCGTGAGGAACTAATACTGAATGGCTTTAGGCTTCCCACTAAAGAAAGACACAGTCATGTAGCAGCAGTGAGGGACAAAGGGACTTAGCACTTGATAGCAGGTGCGTGGGTCATCAGAGTTCTGGCAAATGCCCCTAAGAGATTAAGGAACTGAAGCTTGCTCCTTACGAAGAACTTTTTCAGCTTATAAATGTCAGAAATGCAAATCAAAACCACAAGAGGTATCACCTCACACTGGTCAGAATGGACATCATCAAAACATTTACAAACAATAAATGCTGGAGAGGATGTGGAGAAAAGGGAGCCTTCTTGGGCTGTTGGTAGGAATGCAAGTTGATAGAGCCACTATGGAAAAGAGTGTGGAAATTCCTTAAAAAACTAGGAATAAAACTACCATAGGACCCAGCAATCCCATTACTAGGCGTATACCCTGAGAAAATCACAATTTAGAAATACACATGTACCCCAATGTTTATAGCAGCAATAAATATACAATAGTTAGGACATAGAAGCAACCTAGATGTCCATTGACACATGAATGGATAAAGATGAGGTACATGTATACAATGGAATATTACTCAGTCAGAAAAAAGGAATGTGGTTGAGTCAGTTTTAGTGACATGGAAGAACCTAGCGCCTATTATACAGCATGAAGTAAGTCAGAAAGAGAAAAACAAATTTTGTATATTAATGCATATATATGGAATCTATAAAAATGGTACTGATGAACTTATTTAAAGAGCAGGAATAGAGACACAGCTATAGAGGACAGACTTTGGACACAGTGGCATAAGGAGAGGGTGGGAATAGTTGAGAGAGTAGCATTTAAACATAAATATTACATGTGTAAAATAGATAGCTAATAGGAAGTTGCTGTAAAACGCAGGTGCTCAACCTGGTATTGGTGACAGCCTAGAGAGATGGTGTGTTGTATGGCCAATGCAATATCATAAAGCAATTATCTTCCAATTGAAAATAAATCTTAAAAAATAACTATCTCAATCCAGAGAAAAAGGAAAGTATTGGGAAAAGGCAAATGCATTTACATCTGGATGGTTCTTTTGGGCTAGCTCTTCACATTTTACCCAAATCTCCTAATGTGAGTTGATCTGTCACAAATGAAGAACACAGGATACAATTTTTAAGGAAAAAAAATTATACAAGTTCTCCCATGTCAATTTAATTCTTACCTCTTTCTCTCTCTCTTGTTCTCTTACCTAGTTCTCTCTGGCTTTCTTCCCTTTTCTAGAGTGTCAATTTTGGTAATGAGGTTTAGGAATGAGGATGAACTCTGGTTAGCAGATCACTCAGATTAGAAAGAATCCATTTTCTTTGACTTTATAAAACTAAGAGAATCAGGGAATAAAGTCAGGGGAGAGAAAATAATTTGCTGGCATTTCTTATGAAGAAGGAAGTCTCAGGTATCCAACCTCCTTCACCATGAGGAGAGAATAAGCAGGAATTCCTGGATGAGGGCATGGTAACCCACTCCAGTATTCTTGCCTGGAGAATCCCCATGGACAGAGGAGCCTGGGGGCTATAGTCCTTGGGGTCACAGAGTCAGACATGACTGAAGCAACTTACTACACGTGCACAAGGAGATGCATTGCTAAAGATACATTGTATCCTGCCTGTTGTTATTTAGTCACTAAGTCATGTCCAACTCTGTGCAAACATAGACTGCAGCCTGCCAGGCTCTTCTGTCCATGGGATTTTCCCAGGAAAATGGGAAAATGGGTGGGTTGCCATTTCCTTCTCCAGTGTTCATGCTTGTATAGTAGCAGTTCAGCATACTTTCATTTTCATTTTTTTATATCAGTATTTTAGTAGGTGATTCTTACTATTACAGATCTGTCATTCTCAGTTTAGAAGTGAGGGGAGATTTTTTAAAACTACAAGTAATATATATCACCTCTCATGATTCCCTTTCAACTGGCCAAGGGCAGAGAACAGGCATCAACTTTGTAGAGATGCTTTGCGAGTAATTTTTCCATGCAGCCAAGAATTCAGAACCATTGATCTAGACACAGACAAAGTGCCTCTTCTGATACTCAATTTCTATATTACATCAAAAATCCTGAACCTAAATGTTCATAGCTCATGTTTAAATATAGAAACTATATTCTTGGCATTCATTTCTGGGTCAGTTCTATGAGATCTATTTTGCAATATTAGATTAGTAGTGTTTCCTGCAATGTCACACTTTGACTGTTACAGATTTAAAAAGTTTAGAGACTGAGGTTTGGACTGGCATGCCAAAGCAAAGTGATGACTTGATGGCTCTAAGACAAGGAATTACACAGCAATTCAGTTTTTTAGGGGTGCCCCTGGATAGCACTTGGCTGTGGTGAATCAGAATGTTAGCTGGCATATCAGCTCCACAGAGAGAGATGGCAGTGACCAGTCAGGGAACAGAAGACCTTGAGAAACTGAAAGAGCGAAGGAAGGGAAAAGAGGATCCTGAGTGACAATGAAGGTTCAGGTCTGAATATTCACTAAACCAAAGTTTTAGTTCAGTAAGATTTTCTCATAATTTTTGCTAGCCGGGAGTCATGCTTGCAGGTAGGCAGTCCATATTTTCCATGATCTGGTTAGAAGGTTCTGAAGTGGAAGTTAAGTGGGATATAAGCTATTAGGAACAAAAATTTAGAAAAAAAGAAAATAAAACATCACTACCTTTTGTATTGTTTCATTTAATGACCACTGGAACTCTGAGTCTGTAAATAGGGTAATGAATCAATATCAGTAATAGGCATATTTTCAAGTTATTTATTATTGGATTAAGGCAATGCCTGGTGAGACATATGTTGCCTTTTTCATATAGTGCTGTAAAATCTTATTAGAAAATTCTGCTTTGTAAATAGGAGACTATATTGCATTATTATTTATATTCCTTATATTATCAAAATTGGGGCTTAGTCAGCAATGTGGTCAACGAGGTCCTAAGATCAGAAACCTCTGAAGAAGAACCAGTAATAGTCAAAAACTAGACAGTGATCCTACAGAGGGTGAAAACACACGTGGAATTGCAAAACAACCAAGAGACCACAAACTTAAAGATAAATGACTAGTACATGCTCTATTAACTCCACTGCTGGGTATATATCTGAAGGAAATAAAATAAATATCTCAAAGAGATATTTGTGTCCCAATGTTCAACTGTAGCATTAGTCACAACAGCTAAGATACAGAAACAAGCTAAGTGTCCATCAGCACATGAATGGATAAAAAAAAAAAGTGGGTGTTTTACACACACACACATACACACACACACACATATAAATGGGGCTTCCCAGGTGGTGCTAGTGGTAAAGAACCTGCCTGCCAATGCAGGAGATGTAAGAGACATGAGTTTGATCCTTGGGTCAGGAGAATCCCCTGGAGGAGGGCGTGGCAACCCATTCCAGTATTCTTGCCTGGAGAATCCTGTGGACAGAGGAGCCTCGCAGGCTACAGTCCACAGACTCACAAAGAGTCAGACATGACTGAAGCGACTTAGCATGCACACACAGATATATAAATATGGATATCTGTCTAACCTTCTTTATATAATTTATCCATAGGAAAGAGAAGAAGGAAATCTTGCCATTTGCCTTGAGAGCACTAGGCTTGCTATATGGCATAAGTCAGACAAGTAAGACAAATACCATGTGATCTCATTTATATGCAGAATCTAAAAAAGTGGAACTCAGTGTGACAGTAAGCTGAACAATGTTTGCCAGGGGCTGAGAGTGGGGGGAAATGGGGAGGTGTTGACCAAAGGATGCAAACCTTCAGTTACAAGGTGAATAAATTTTCATGATCTGATGTAATGTATGGCGACTATAGTTAACAATACTGTACTTTATACATGAAATTTACTAAGAGTTATACTCTCACCAAATACACAAAAAAGGTAACTATGTGAGGTGATAACTAACTTTCTTGTGGTCATTTAACTATATATATATATTTAATCATGTTGTATACCTTGAATTTATATAATTTTGTCATGTTGATCAATATATCCTTAACTATTGATTATCCTTAACTATTGATTACATGAATATATTTGGACCTTATTTTGTTCCATTCTATTCTACAGTCCATGGGGTCACAGGGAGTCAGACATTAGCAACTGAACAAGAGAATTCTACCATAGAGATTTTAAAAACAAACTTTTTGAGATATAACTGACATATAATAAACAGCATATATTTACACTGTGCAATTTGATAAGTTTGACATCTATATGACCTGTGAAATTATCACCAAAATTAAGAGAATACAGATATTCGTCACTCTCTCTCTCTTGCCTTTTTGTAATTTCTCCCTCCTCTTTTTGCCCTCCACACTCAACCTTTCATTGACCTGCATTCTGCAAATACAGACTATTTTACATTTTGTTGTTTTATAAAAGTGGTATAAAATAGTATGTATTCTTTTGCTTTGCCTGGGTTTTTCCCACTGAGCATAATTATTTTGAGTTGTGTGCATCATAGTTCATTTCCTTTTTTATATTCTTGAGTGGTATGTCATTGTAGAGATAAACCAAAATTTGTTTCTTAATCTCTTAATGGACATTCATGCCCTTTCTAGATTTTCATGAAACAAAACTGCTCAGAAGATTCACATAGAACTCTACCACCTGTAGAATCCTTGTGCTTTTAGAGTGTAGCTATTCAGCTGAGGAAGTCAGAGCAAATTATTGAAAGCCTATTCAAGAGAAGCTGTAGACATGTATCCTCAGTGGGAATTACATTGAAATCTCATCTCCTCCCTGACAGCTTGTTGTTTCCTATCAAGGCAAGGGCCTACTGTTTTTCTGTTGGTTCAGGATGAATATGTGCCTGAATATGTGCTTGTATAAGACTCTACAATGTAGAAAGTGTATTGAAGCTAAATTCTTTGTTAAAGTCCTAATATCCATCATCACTTTAAAAAAAAAAAATCTCATATACTTTTCTGAGGAATTTAATGATGATATCCAAGTTTCATAACTGTGAATTTTGAAATATAATCATTCCCAAGTAGTTTCTAATCAAATTTTAAAGTTTTCATCTAAAGGGAAGTCATATCTGTATCCTTTGATTTATAAAACTCTCTAAAAGACAAACTTGAAATTCATTAAGTTTGAGAGCATTTAAGATTCATTACAAACTTTTCTTCAAAATAATGACAATGCAATATAAATAAGAATAATAAAACCATGTTTTCTCAGTGACCCAATAAATACTTTCCAAGAGTTAAAATCATTGAATGTGAAAATTGGTTGAAAGCTCGTGTTAACTAACACAACTGAGCAACTGCTCAGTCGTATCCAAGTCTTTATGACCCCATGGACCGTAGCCCGCCAGGCTCCTCTGTCCATGGGATTCTCCAAGCAAGAATACTGGGGTGTGTTGTCATTCCCTTCTCCAGGAGGTCTTCTCAACCCAGGGATCGAACCCACATCTGCTATTTAGGCAGGAAGATTCTTTACCACTGAGCCTCCACTGAAGCCCCAGGGGTCATCTCATCAGGTCACGTAGTTCACATTCTTGGAGGTGAAACGATTGGCTTTGAGTCACATAAGAACAGTTTTTAGTGACTGAGTATTATATATTTAATCCCGTACCAGTCGGACTTCTGATGTAGTTTTATTTCTACAATTCCTTACTGTTTCTGTTGCCTCAATTTTTAAAATCATAAATTTGGGGGACATATAACATTTTTATGCTCATTTTTAATGGAAAGAGATGTGCAATTTCCTAGCCAAAAGGTATCATTTTACGAAGACGAGCTGTCACCACCGTAAGGGCTACAAATGTCTGTCCATGCAGAAATCCAAAATCCATATTTTTTCTTCTTCCTCTAAGTAAAATGTTGTCTTTATTTACTTTACTTCAAAGCTGCTCTTGGTGGTGGAGATAGCAACTGTTTGCCTTAGATTAAGTGTTCTTTTAAAATGTCATATCTCCCTTTCCTCCTACCTAAACATCCATACCCATCCAAGGGGATGTTTCTCCATATAAAAGTTTTTTCTTCAGTTTTAAATGAGGATGAAATAAACAAATTTAATTGTCACAGAGTGAACTATGTGCCTGAAGTAACAATATTATGCCACTTGGTAAATATACAAACTTATACATGTGAATTTAGCTCTCACACCTTTAATTTCACTAGCAATTGTGCCTGAATGTCATCCTCTCTGCCCAATTGTAAAGATGTCATGAGAAGGAAATGAGAGGCTTTATGGGAAAAAGCATAAGCAAAAAGTATACTGACTACAGCAGGCTATAGATAACATAGTTGCAACTTTATTGGGTCTTTGAAGTTGGACAAGGAAGATGTGAAAATCTAGTCAAAATGCTAGCTCTAGTACACTTGGGTTCCTGCCTGTGGCAAAATAAGGAGCAAAGAACAACACATTTTAGCAATGCAAGAGCCACTTCTTCAAGACAACTGCAATGATTTTAGAAAAATATGTCTAGTTCTTTGCCCCAGGGTGTGCTGAACACATAAAAGGATATTCTTACGCTGGTGAAAGCATTTCTGGGGGCAAAGAGGAGGCATAAGTTTCCCTAAACCCAAAGATTTCTGTGCTTAAGGTACAGATTCCTTCTGCTTGGTTCACATACTGGATTCGAGTTGTATGAGTGAGGCATGGTTAACTGAAGCAATCACGTTTTCAATTTAGGTATATCCATTCAGTACGTGTGTATATGAATAATTTTCCGTGGATCAGGCATTGCTAATTCCTGCATATACACTGATGGACTAGATTAATACATGTTCTGACTTTAGTAATTTTTAATTGGGTACCCATATTTCTCCATGGTTTAACTGGAGCTTATAAGTAGAAGAAGATATATGTTGTTTTATTAATCTGATCAAAAGTTTAAAAGTATCAACCCATGAAAAGACAATGAGGAGCCTTAAAGGCATATTACTAAGTCAAAGAAATCAATCTTAAAAGGCTACACTCTGTATGATTCCAATTATATGATATTCTGGAAAAGACAAAACTATGGCGATAATAAAAAGATCAGTGGTTGCCAGGGCAGATGATGAGTGAAAGAGTGGATAAAGATGAACAGACAAAACACAGAGAATTTTTAGGTAAGTGAAAACATTTTGCATGTTATTATAATGATGGATATTTGTCACTATACATTTGACCAAACCCACAAAATGTACAAAACCAAGAGTGAATCCTAAAATAAATGTGGACTTTGGATGATTATGATGTCAATGTAGGTTAAAAATGTAACACTCTACTGTTGATAGTGAGGAGGTTATGCATCTGTAGAGGCAGGAATATATGGGCAATCACTCTACTTTCCTGTTAATTATTGTTGTAAAAAAATAAAGTCTTTAAAAAAAAGTAGAGGTTTCTAATGCAATAAAGGGAACTCTTCTCTGCATCTTAATTTAGTATTCATGCATCTAATTCCAGTATGCATTTTCACTGTCTATTGTTGATAGTGGTTTTCCATTTCTATAACATCATTTTATTTCGTATTTTCAAGAGAGCAATGAAAAATGACAAGTGATGTAATATAGATAATATCTTTGCCATGCCTCCAGTGAATGGGATAAAAATATTTTGAATTTCAAAACATAAAAATTAGTTGTCCAGCAAATGATATTGATTGATAGCAAGCATTAAAAAAAAAACACCTTATGCTTAAAATACTATAGAAGACCTGATATGTGTAAATGCAGCCTTGGTGTAAGATGAAACTGCCAGTCTACTTTATGGAGAGAATAATTCTGATTTTAGTTTATAACTGAATTTTTAAAATATAAGTGAACTTAAATGTTTTATTGAGTGGAGCTCCTTGCTTTTCACTGCAGTTATAGTTATGGGAAAAAAAGAGTAATTTTAGTTTAAAATATGTAGAAAATAGATGAACATATACTTGCTTTCAGAAATTAGCTTTTCAACTGAAAGGTTAAATAAGCCTTGAGTAGATCCCATTTTATTGCCTTTTATTTATAAAGATTTTTTTATTCATATATATTTTAATTTCCAGAAGTAAAAGATAACCTTTGGAAAGAGTATTATGACTTTCAGTCTTATTTTCGCTTTGATAGTTTTAGCGTTAAGGGAAGTTTTACTGTTGTATTTTATGGACAGCTATGGAAGCATAAACGAAAGTTATGCACAAACGTCACAGCACGGCTTCCCTCTCCCTAAGGCTGATCTAGCTGTTACTGAATTCCCGAAGCATGAAAAAACAGAGGAATGATGAGTTTCAGATAGTAGCAACGTCTCTCAGTGATCCAGTCAGGTAATTGGAACCCCACCGATTATTTCTGACCCCTTTCACTGTCGAGGTGACAAAGTTTTGATCTTGTTGAGATATTCATCTACTCTGGATATAGATTTGCCTTCTTGCCTACATTACTTTGACCAGAAGAAATATGCGATTCTTTACAGAAAATATGCCTTACTGACAAAGGATTCTTCATAAAGCTACCTGGGAACAAAGGACTAGTCTGGGGATGACAACTTTGCAGGGCTGGGTCACTGTTTCTCACGAAGCAGTATAAATGGGGTATCCCAGGTGGTGCAGTGGTGAAGTAGTATCCATCTGCCAATGCAGGAGACGCAAGAGATGGAGTTCGATCCCTGGGATGGGAAGATGCCCTGGAGTAGGAAGTGGCAACCCACTCCAGTATTTTTGCCTGGAAAATCCCACGGAAATAGGAGCAGACTGCACAGATAAGTCTATAGGGTTACAGAGTCAGACACAACTGCACACACACACACACAGAAACATAGAGATGGCACACTTGCCCAACAGTCAGAATAAATTAACCCCAAACGAGGCAGCAGAGTGGAAGTAGGATTAGCGCCTGTAATCATCACTCTCAGCTGCTTTGCAGACTTGAACTTTGTGACCATGCAACCCTTGGCTCTCCTGGATTAGAGGTCCTGGTCCCCAGGCGGGGCATCTCCATCAGGGTGCAATGAAGAGTTCCACTGAGTATCTCTTGAAACTTTCATGGCTTTTGACAATAGTGCATGGACAACTTCTGAACCCAACCTGACAAAGGAAAGGTGCCAAGGACTCTGAAACCCAAGGTATGGTGACCCCACCAGAAAAAAATTTTATACCAGCTGAAGTGCTGGCCAAGAGTGAAGGAAATCTAGAGTGGGTGGGTGGATGAAAAAGATGAATGTCAATTATAACCTATACATTAGCAGCAAGCAGGGACTATAGTTTGTTTTCTTTATTGTAAACAAACTTATTTTTAGAGGTTGCAAACAGTACCACCTACAAGAGTCAGCAAGAGTAGACTTAACATTGGACACAAGCAGATTCAAGTGATACAACTGATGATCTACGCTTGGATGTATCATGCTAAATTTCATTGTCCCTCCTGAATTCAGCACAGCCATGATATACTGCCCATTCACCTGGTCTGAGTGCCACATTAAATATACACAGTGCAGCCTCCATGCCTGGCTGCCTTGCAGTTCTCCCCGTAGCTACAGAAGGCTGCTTGGCATTACACTGCTGCAACCTGAGATTTAGGGTGTTTAAAGCCCCCCCCGGGTCATTCCTGAACAAGTAAGGAATGAGATTGGGTATATAGTTAAGACATTCTTCTTATCCCTTGGAAAGAAGGGTCAGTTCTGAGGTGCATTCTATGTAACTTCCTCATAGTTTCCCTATAATGCTGAATCTTAGTTTTCTACAGAGGTAACATTAATGAACACAAACTTTATTGACTTTGCTGCCTTCTATGTCTTACATCCTTTTTTCTATTTAAAATTTAATAGCTGCCACAATATAAAATGTGTAGGAACTAAATGGAGGTCTTCCCTGATGGCTTAGTGATAAAGAATTCACCTGCCAATTCAGGAGACATGGATTCGATCCCTGATCAGGAGAGATCCCACATGCCATGAAGAAAATGAACTCATGCACCACAACTATTGAGTCTGTGCTCTTGGGCCGGTAAGCCATAACTACTGAAGCCCGCATGCCCTAAATCCTGTGCACCACATCTAGAGAGTAGCCTCTGCTTGCTACAACTAGAGAAAAGCCTGTTTGCAGCAATAAAGACATAGTGCAGCCAAAAATAAAATAAATAAGCAAATGAAAAGAACTAGGGGGATTCTCTATGTTATTTCTACAGCCTCATTACTTTATGTGTTCATATGTAAATGTGAAGTTGAATCGTGTTCCACAATATTCACTTAACCTATTTCATTTAACCTGCTTTTGGTAGCACAAATGAGCTTCCCTGGTGATGCTAGTGGTAAAAAAACCTGCCTGCCAGTGCAGGAGATGCAAGAGATGCCCAAGAATGCATCCCAATTCCTGGGTTGGGAAGATCCCCTGGAGGGGGAAATGGCAACCCACTCCAGTATTCTTGTCTGGAAAATTCCGTAGCAGAGCCAGAACCCAACAGTCCGTGTGTTCCCAAAGGGTCAGACATGACTCAGAACAGTGTTAGTGAGTTGGTGCAAGTGGTGACTGTCAGCTCTATACTGAATCCCAAGTTCTCTGTTTCAGGCTGTGTCTGCATTTCAGTATTGTCTCCATATACAGATGACAAATTTTTAGTGTCCAATAAATTGCCTCTAGACTTGGTTACTTTTATGGAACTTAAATTTCATCCCTTTCATCTCCAGATCATGGTGATGTTGAAAATGTAATAGATGTTCTGGTAAAATGATTTGACACCAGGGAGCATGGAAAAGAATATATATCTGCTTATGGTTAGTTTTCAATTTCACTTTGAAATGTTAAATAGTGTTTGGACTATCAAATAAAGCTGAATCAAAGGGATATCAAGTGGGTAGTTATTTTATTTAGACCTGCCAATTTCATTCATTCTAGAATAGCTAATGCCAAACTTTCAAATTAACTGTTCTCTAGCATAGTTTATGGTGAGTGGACTTTATACTTATTTATTGAAAACTGTTCTTTAGAATGAGAGGAAAAGGAATCAATGAGGTGTTTCACAGTTCTACTTGTAGTCTTAAGTGACTCTGAGGACAATAAAATTGAATATGTTTCTGAATATTCTTTTCTAAATACCACCCAAGGAAGATTTCTTCAATAGTGCCATGATCTTTATTTTTTCTTGTCAGTCTTGAAACTATCTAATATTTTGCTGATTCCAAGAAATAGGAGCTTGGTGGGCTGCAGTCCAGGGAGTCGCAAAGAATCAGACTTGACTGAACAAGAAAAACCAATAAGGTGTAATTTCTTAAAAGTTAGGTACAATGTGAGATCTGATCACATATCAGTGAAATTTTCATACATTGTTATATTAAGATTTATTTTCACTTTGGTGAATCTTTTTCTCGTGTATAATTTTTCATCATTAACCACTGATCATTGGGAAAATATTGATTCTCCCATATGATAAAGTTTTATTATTGAAAACAAACATCATAGTTTTTGAACAGCTTCACTTCATCTGTTTTGAGAAAATTTCTGTCAAATACCCAATTTCAGATAATCATCTTTTGTCTATAAGTTTTCCTTTCAAGTAAGAATGGCATTGAATCAAGTAAGTGGCTGGTTCCACTTGCAAATCAAGCAGTTGCCAAAAGCTTCTGACGTCTTTTATGCATGCTTCCCATTTTATCACACAGATTATTAAAAAGACAGATTCACAAGAGTTGAGATACGGTAATACTAATGAATCTTACTTTTTCATTAAGATTACTTTTAAGTGGATTGTTTTTTAACAGAGAATGTATGACAATGAACAAAGCAATGACTACTGGTAAGTTTGGTGCTACTGCCTTGATTTGTGCTTAGGTGTCAGCAGTATTATCCACCTTTGTTTCTGCACCATCAGCACAAAAGAGAGAAAAGATATTTTAGTATTGTTATGAAAACAGTTCTGATCTAACAGGATCCTCTCTGGGACTTGGAGGTTTTGGATCACATTTTTTCTAAGAATAACTAGATTATTAAATCCCAAAAATATCCAAGAAAAGGAAATTGATATGTTTTAAAATGGTATAAAATTTACCTCTTGTAATTATATTTGGTCATCATATAGTGGTCTCTTTAAGTGTTTAGACAGCAGATAAATAAATTAGAAATTAAATGTGTTCTATGTTTGAGTTTCTGTGGGCAGAACTAAAAGCAGTAAACATAAATGACAATCAGATATATTAAGGAGCAGTATAAACATGGGTTCTTTAAGCATCACTGGCTGTCTCAGATGATGACTATTTTTGGTAAGTGATAAGTTTTTAGGATTTGAGCCAATGCAGGAAAATCATGAATGCCACAGACTAGGTTTAAGTGTGGAGAAACTGTTGAACAAAATTACTTCCATATTTTCTTCAAGTGAAAATTTGAAAAATTGAGACTCTATGATTTTTTATTTACTAGACTGCATCCAATCTAAAACAGTATGAGCCACACACACAAAAATTATAAGAAAAGATTTTGTCAAATTGATTTTTCAGAATGGTTTTGCTATTGTTTTAAATCCCAGTTTCCCAGATTCCCACTAATCTGTTGTGTATGAAAAGAAATTCTATTGGTAGCTTACTTGGCTAAGCATTTATCCAAACACAATCTGATTAATCCTTGTGGACAGTGACTGTAGCCTTGGAATTGAAAGATTCTTGCGCCTTGGAAGAAAAGCTATGACAAACCTAGACAACTTATTAAAAAGCAGAGACACACTTTGCCAACAAACATACATATAGTCAAAGCTATGGTTTTTCCATTTTTCATGTATGGGTGTGAAAGTTGAACCATAAAGAAGGCTGAGCACCAAAGAATTGATGTTTTTGAACTATAGCGCTTGTGAAGATTCTGAGAGTCCCTTGGACAGCAAGGAGATGAAAGCAATCAATCCTAAAGGAAATCATCCTGATTTCATTGGAAGTATTGATGCTGAAGCTGAATCTGCAACACTTTGGCCACCTGGTGCAAAGAGCTGACTCACTGAAAAAGACCCTGATGCTGGGAAAGATTGAGGGCAGGAGGAGAAGGGGAGGATAGAGGATGAGATGGCTGGATGGCATCACCGACTCAATGGACATGAGTTTGAGTGAGCTCCAGGAGATGACAAAGGACAGGGAGGTCACAGAGTCAGACACAACTGAGAGACTGAACAATAACCATGATAAAAGTTGCATGTGCTAGTGCAGAAGCAAGCTATTTCTATTTTTTACTAGTGCCAGAGCTAATTAATTTTTATGAATTCTGCTTCATCTCTCTAGTTCACCATGATCAACTTTTCTGCTTTATTGAATTTTTAAATTTTTTTTAAGTTTCTTTTTAATGTAGACCATTTTTAAAGTCTTTATTGAATTTATTACAATATTTTGTTTTATACAATATTTTGTTACAATATTTTGTTTTGTTTTATATTTTGGTTTATTTTTGGCTACAAAGCATGTGGGATCTTTGCGCTTCGACCAGGGATCAAACCTGAACCAAAACCCTGTGTTGGATGGTGAGGTCTTACCACTGGACAGCCAGGGAAGCCCCTGTTTTTCAGTTTTTAAGTGGACAATGAAATCTGTATCAATTCAAAATGAGTTAGAACAACTAGACATGAATTAAAGAGTGACATAATGAATAGGTTACAAACTTCTTAATTGTTTTCATGAAAATTTATCTCAAGTGAAATTTATGTGATACCCACACAATCATTTAATTCAGTTAATTTGGAGAGGAAAAAAGTACAGTGCTGTTGGATGATCATTGACTTGACTTGCTATATATCTCAGTAAAGTTATATTGCTAATTTTTGATGTTGTGTAGGCATAGTAAAATACACTTTGACATGGGATAACAAAGATGTTTTGTTAACTTTGTGTTAAGAAGAAGATCTCTCTCTCTCTTTTTTAAATTAAAAGAAAGGTTATAAAGAGACCTGAGAAGCTAAGAGATAAAAAGATGCCGATTAGTTCTGTGAAATACATGGAGGTAAAACCATGTGAGATTTTGAAAAACAAGTGTAAAAAGAAATCCACGGCATCCTTTCATTCTTCATCGTCATTTGTCTCCTTGCTAGTAAAGAACATTCCAATCACATCACTCCTCATCTGAAGTGCTATTGTCTGCTTCCTTGTTCTTTCAATCTTTTCTCTTCTGCATGGTAGCCTCTTTCATCTTTAGCTGTTAAAAGATAATTCTAACCATTGTTTAAAGAACAAGTAATCCGAGGTGAAAAAAGAACTAAAGAGCATGACATCTATTGAATTGGACTTAAGATCGTGTATTATGAATTTTCTATTAGTGTTCTTTCACTATTTTATGGATGCATTGTCCTGTTCTTTGTTTGATATATATAAAGCACCAAGCCTGCATGTAAGCAATGTTCAGATTCACCTACTGTCTTGTCTTACTTTTTCTCATGTGGGCTTTTTGTAATTCACTCTAAATCAATATTTGTCCTTTCTATTAAAATACAAGCTCTTACAAGCAAGAAACCATTTACTGTGGATCCTAAATCAACAGAATATAAGCTCAGAATTGTGCTCTTGCTAATGCCTGAGATGTTGATATAAAGAAAAACAATTTGACTGCAGTGTGAAATTTGTCTCCCAAAGGTATTAATTAAAAATTATTTAAAATACTTGTTGTAAGGTAAGCCTAGGTGAACAACCTTATAAGGGCACAACTGAAGTAGGTTACAATTCATTCTCAATATTATAACTATGATATTTTGGAGTTGATTTTATAAGTACCCAAATTGAACACATTTGATATCTTTTTCTTTTACTCACCACGGTTCTCATGTTTGCATGCTCAGTCATGTCCAACTCTATGACCCCATAGACTATAGCCTTCCAGGCTCCACTGTCCACTGAATTTTCCAGGCAAGAATACCGGAGTGGGTTGCCATTTTCTACTCCAGGGGATCTTCCCAACCCAGCGATCGAACACACATCTCTTATGCCTCTTGCATTGGCAGGCAGATTCTTTCCCACTATGCCACCTGGGAAGCCCTGTGGTTCTCAAGAGTCAAAGCAAAAATTGCCCCAGATTTAAACAGGGAAGAGAGACTGAACTCCCTGAAGCACAAGTTTGGAGAGATTTTATGAGCTGGTGGAGGGATGATCCTAAGTCAACTGTGTTTGATAATTGGCTTTTCTGAAAGGAAACGTATACTTTCTTATATTTTCATGACAGCAAGTAGTTTTACAACTTGGAGTAAGATGCTCACAGAGTTAAGCTCCAGCCTTCCCAGGGAGGCTGAGATAGGGGTGCTGTTCTCCTCCATGTTTCCATTTCAAAGGACGGTTCTTAGAACATTGGGATGCACAGATTCTTTCAAATTAGTGTTTTCCTTTTCTTTGATATTTGCCTAGAGGTGGAGTTGCTGGATCACATGGTAGTTCTATTTTCAGTTTTTTGAGGAATCTCCATATTGTTTTCCATAGTGGCTGCACCAATTCACATTCTTGCCAACAGTGTAGGAGGGTTTCCTTTTCTCCATATCCTCACCAACATTTGCTACTTGTAAACATTTTGATGATAGCCAAGGGCTTCCAGGGTAGCTCAGGGGGTAAAGAATCTGCCTGCAACACGGTTCCATTCCTGGGTCAGGAAGACCCCCTGGAGAAGGGTATGCAACTGACTCTAATGTTCTTGCCTGGAGAATCCCCATGGACAGAGGAGCCTGGTGAGCTACAGTCCATGGAGGTCAGAAAGAGTCGGACACAACTGAGCGACTAAGCATAGCACATTCTGATAGGTGTGTGGTAACATCTTATTATTTATAATAGCCATGATATGGAAACAACCTAACTGTCAGTTAAAAAATGAGTGGCTAATATGACCCAGCAATCCCACTTCTGGGCATACACACCAAGGAAACCAGATCTGAAAGAGACACGTGCACCCCAATGTTCATCGCAGCACTGTTTATCATAGCCTGGACATGGAAGCAACCTAGATGCCCGTCAGCAGATGAATGGATAAGGAAGCTGTGGTACATATACACCATGGAATATTACTCAGCCATTAAAAAGAATTCATTTGAATCAGTTCTAATGAGATGGATGAAACTGGAGCCCATTATACAGAGTGAAGTAAGCCAGAAAGATAAAGACCATTAAAATATACTAACACATATATATGGAATTTAGAAAGATGGTAATGATAACCCTATATGCAAAACAGAAAAAGAGACACAGATGTACAGAACAGACTTTTGGACTCTGTGGGAGAAGGCGAGGGTGGGATGTTTCAAGAGAACAGCATTGAAACATGTATATTATCTAGGGTGAAACAGATCACCAGCCCAGGTTGGATGCATGAGACAAGTGCTCAGGGCTGGTGCACTGGGAAGACCCAGAGGGATCGGGTGGAGAGGGAGGTGGGAGGGGGGATCGGGATGGGGAATACATGTATATCCAAGGCTAATTCATGTCAATGTATGACAAAACCCACTACATTATTGTAAAGTAATTAGCCTCCAACTAATAAAAATAAATGAAAAAAAAATGAGTGGCTAAAGAGGTTATGCATATATATGTATGCATATATATGTATATATATGTATATAAGTGTATAATGAAATATTAGTCATTAAAAAAGAAATCCTGCCATTTGCAGCAATGCAGATGGACTTAAAGAACATTATGCTTAGTGAAATAAGTCAGACAAAGACAAATACTCTATAATGTCACTTGCATGTGAAATCTAAAAAAAAAAATAAATGAATAACTATAACAAACAGACTCTCAGATATAGAAAACAGACTATTGGTTACCAGTGGGGAGAGGGGAGAGGGGAAGGTCATGATGAGGGTAGGGGATTAAGAAATATAAACTATTATGTCTGAAATAAATAAGCAACAAGATATATTATACAGTGCAGAGAAATATAACCATTATTTTGTAATAAATTTAAATGGAGGATAATCTATAAAAATATTGAATCACCATATTGTATATCTGAAATATATAATAGTATAAATCAACTATACATTAAAATGAAAAAAAATAATAAAAGGATGACTCTCTGAACCTTAAGAAAAACATCCTTAGGTTGTAAAACTGGCAAGAAGCTTGAAGATTTATATACATATAAAGGAGCAGAGAAAGAGTTTGGACTGGTAAGTTTTCTGAAGTAAATGCTCTAAGGAATAGGAGGTCAAGGGCCTGGAGACAGGAAGACTGCCTAAAATTTCATCAAGACAAAGTAGTCCCTATATTATAAAATGTAGAGGTGATTATTGTTTTTTTAGATATTTATTATAAAAATATCTTTGGAAGTATTTCTTGGTTTAGCTGTAAGGGGCCTACGATTTATAAATTACCATTAAGTAACATGACGAAAGGCTTCCTAAGTGACTCAATGGGAAAGAATCTACCTGCCAATGCAGGAGATGTGGGTTGATCCCTGAGTCTAGCAGATCCTCTGGAGAAGGAAATGGCAACCCACTCCAGTATTCTTGCCTGGGAAATCCAATGGACAGAGGAGCCTGGCAGCCTACAGTACATGGGGTTGCAAAAGAGCTGGACCTGACTGAGCAACTAAACAATAACAACATGAAGAAATGGGGTATATAGGATACCCTCTAACCTTGAACATCCATAATCATACATGTTTATACTAATTGGTGACTGTGATATTTCTAATATCTACAAGTGAGAACACACTAATATCTACAGTTGGACACACTATCAGAATTTGTCTAAAATCTTACCAAAGGCTGAGGGTTATCACATATACAACATGCACAGCCACTCGGTTTTAAAATATACCCCTTTGAATCAAAACCACAATGAGGTACCATTACACACCAGTCAGGATGGCTGCTATCCAAAAGTCTATAAGCAATAAATGCTGGAGAGGGTGTGGAGAAAAGGGAACCCTCTTACACTGTTGGTGGGAATGGAAACTAGTACAGCCGCTATGGAAAACAGTGTGGAGATTTCTTAAAAAACTGAAATAGAACTTCCATATGACCCAGCAATCCCACTTCTGGGCATACACACCAAGGAAACCAGATCTGAAAGAGACACGTGCACCCCAATGTTCATCACAGCACTGTTTATCATAGCCAGGACATGGAAGCAACCTAGATGCCCATCAGCAGACGAATGGATAAGGAAGCTGTGGTACATATACACACACCATGAATATTACTCAGCCATTAAAAATAATTCATTTGAATCAGTTCTAACGAGATGGATGAAACTGGAGCCCATTATACAGAGTGAAGTAAGCCAGAAAGATAAAGACCATTACAGTATACTAACACATATATATGGAATTTAGAAAGATGGTAATGATAACCCTATATGCAAAACAGAAAAAGAGACACAGATGTACAGAACAGACTTCTGGACTCCGTGGGAGAAGGCGAGGGTGGGATGTTTCGAGAGAACAGCATCAAAACATGTATATTATCTAGGGTGAAACAGATCACCAGCCCAGGTTGGATGCATGAGACAAGTGCTTGGGCCTGGTGCACTGGGAAAACCCAGAGGGATCGGGTGGAGAGGGAGGTGGGAGGGGGGATCGGGATGGGGAATACATGTATATCCATGGCTGATTCATGTCAATGTATGGCAAAAACCACTACAATATTGTAAAGTAATTAGCCTCCAACTAATAAAAAAAATATACCCCTTTGATTAGCACATTTCAATCATGTCAACATTATCGACTTTGTGGAAGTCTGAAAGGACATCAAGAGGAAAGGAAATTAGAAACATATATTGTGAGAGTGAAGTACAGCTGTAGATAATGTCAAGTTCTTCCCATTATTTTACAGATGAGGAAGAAAACAAAAGAAAAATGAGATGGTCCAGAGTCACAGGATTACCTGTAGGACTTCAATCCTTCTAAGCTTCTGAATATTGTTTCAAGTGGCAGGAGGTAAATGTGGTTTAAATATGTCTGAAGAATTGCTAAGCACTTGATTTAAAAACATTTCTTAGGTAATTACGGACAAGAAAAGTATGAAAGTAAAGATGAAAGAAACACTGGCCGAGACCACAATATAAATATTCAACACATGGCTGAGACAGTTGTTAAGAAGCACCTTTTAATTATTAAAATTTTACTTTGACCATATAGTTGTGGTATTACATTTTATTAATACCAGATACTTTAAGAGATGTGATTTCCCTATGTGTCTTATAATTATTTATTGACTCTAACCAAATGTGTATATGAGGAAAATCTAATCTTATGTGTTAAGGAAGAGTAGTTTTTACTCCCACTCCAGAGAAGCAAGTCACTTTGAGTGACCCCTTTTTATATAGGTCTTGACTGCTCTTAATTTGAATTGAATGGATAATTAGCAGGCAGAATTACCTAGAGAAAACAGGCTATTTTCAGCTCTCCAGAGGGAATTACTAGTAGGGATTCAGCCTATTGTGCAGAACATCTCATTCAAATTATTGTATCTTAGAAATGTCTTATGCATGGCCATGAAATAGTACTGTTTAAAGACTTTTCTAAGGCTATGGATTAAATAGGACATTTAATAATGAAACAAAAGAACAAAGTGGCATGATATGGATGTAAACCTAATCAACCTCCTTGCCATAAGCATCCTTTTGTTGCCTCTTATTGGTAACTCAGCCTTTTCATTTCTTTTAAAGTATAGTATGTAGATGCAAGTAATGAAATGGGAGCTTAACAGAATATTGTTTAATGGAGCCAAAGGCAGAGTGCATCTTACAGTATAATTCAAATGTACCTAGGAAATTAATTTCAAGATGCCTCACATGACACCATTGATTTTGGTTTTAAAGCAAAGTGATGTGAATGGGACAATAGTATTATTTTTTACATCTTTATTATCTGTGTACTGACAGGGTTCAAGCTGCATAATTAGATTATAATGAGAAGCAGATATTTCCAGATTTTAGATAGTGATGTGAAATGGTCAGGTTGTAAAGCCTCTGTCAGGAGATAACATCTACACTTTCACAGTGTGCCAGTTCAAAGTGGTTTGCCGGTAAAAGAAAAATTAGCAGTTTTAGAGAATCCTTTTAGTATGGATGCTTTCCTAAATGATCTGTATTGAATAAATTTTTAAATAGTATATAGCTGCTGGTGAATTTATTTTTAAAGGGAGTAGTGAAGGTGATTAGAAAACCTACCTTTGAGACTGTGTATGAGGATTCTAACTCTTAAAAGTGATGTTTATATATGTTGACTGTTCTTAATTTGAATTAAATGGATAAGAAGCAAGAAGAAAGGCAGAAATACCTAGAGAAAATTAATTATTTTTCATTATCCAGTGGGAAAGGAATTAGCTAGTGAGATTCAGCTTTCTGTTAAATGGTAGCTTCTTCTTATTGCTATGTCAATACTATAAAAGCAATGGAAATGCCAAATATTATTCATATTTGGCTTTAAATTATAATCCGTGGGACTTCCCCGGTGGTCCAGCGGCTGTGACTCTGCACTCCCCATTGGAGGGCCTGGGTTCAATACCCCGTCAGGGAACTAGATTATACATGACACAACTAAGACCGAGGCAGCCAAATAAATAAATATCTTAAAAAATAAAATATAGTCCTTGCTTATCATACAACTAATAAATGGATGTATTCTCACTATAAAAGATTTAAAATTCACAAATATAAAGAGTCAATTGTGCTAGTTCCCTTTTCTTCCTCTCCCAAGACCTGCTTCCGTCCTTAGTTTTATCACTCAAGAACTTGGTATATATATACTTCTGCTGTGCATTTATATACATTTACATGTAAGCAGACAGTGTGTATAACTTTTTTTAACCTACATGAGATCATAGTATATGTACTTTTTGGCAACCTCTGTGTTTCTTTTCTTAAATGTACTTATCTATTTATTAATATTTGATTTATTTTCAGCTGGGCTGGGTTTTTGTTGCTGCACACGTGCGTTCCCTGTTTGTGGTGAGCAGGGGCTCCTCTCTGGCTGCCCTGCAGGGGCTTCTCATTGCCGGGGCCCCTGTTGTCGCCGAGCACAGGCTCTAAGGTCCACAGGCGTCACTTCTGCGACACACGGCCCAGTAGCTGTGATGCACAGGCTTGGTTGCTCCCAGGCATGTGGGATCTTCCTGGATCAGGGGTCAAACCCATGTTTGGTGGATTCCTAACCACTGTATCACCAGGCAAGTCTGGCAACTGTTATATTTCAATCACTTATGTTTTGCTGATATTTCTGTCTGTGCACACAGGCCCACCTCATTTTTCTTAATGGCTCAATAGCCTCCCCAGTGTGAATACTCCATATATTAAGTAACTATATGTCTCTTGATCAACAGTTTGGTCATGTACAATATTTAGCAATTACAAGCAAATCTGAAACGAATATTCTTTTACAACCTTTGTAAACTTGTATTTCTGGGTGTAGAATTTCCCTCTTAAATGTACAAAGGTTTTAAAATCTGTTAGGTCCTGCAAACATATCTTTCAAAAAACTTTATGGATGTAAATTCCAACTACCAGTATGTGTGTGCTCACTTTTCGAACATCCTTGCTCCTTGTGTGGCCATTAAGCATTTTTGTCATGCTGTGTACATAATAGGGTAGGGCCAGTGTGATTCTTGACTTGGCGGAATATATAGTAGTTCATCATATTTTGACAGATTCTACAGGGAGCTATTCAAGACACAGGGCATTATAAAATGATCAGTAGCATTAATTCTCTTTCCACTAATATTTTGCTGAAAACACTGCCTTAGAACCTCTAAAGGCTTGAAAAAGCTTACAGAGCTTTATGAACTTTTGAAATCTCTCATGAAAGCTTCCCTTGAAGAAATAAACCTTAAACATTTATGATCTAGTGTTTATCTTTAGATTTATTATATATATATCTCTTATAGCTTAGTTTTTATTATTTTATCTTTGTTCTTGTATAGAATAAGAGTTTATGCCTATGTTAAAGCTACAAAGTATTTAGGAAAATGTTGATGAAACATATCACTAATAGCTACTTTTATGTCATCTCCAGGTTTAACTTTTGATTAAAGTTATCAATGTCATGAGAATAACCTATTATCTGTATAAAAAAAATCAAATAAGACAAATTTAAAAATTTAGATTTTCTTTGTAAGATCAAGACAGTGTTGGATGAATTGCAACACGTCATTAGGAAACAATTTGCTTTTTGTGATGTTATTTTCATTCAGGCAATATTTTTCCATGTCCTTTAAGATACAGAAATATTCATGCTAAAATGGAAAGAGTGCATATTTTCTTACCATAGACTTAGTGTGACATATGACTGGAAAAAAAAACCTTGAGCAATAAAGTCAAAAGAGCATTTACTGAGCATCTACTATTTCCCGGATATAATGATCTAAAAATTTGGCTTGTCCCATATGCATGTAAGGGTGTTAGATGACAATTTATTTTATATATTATTATATAAAGACAGACAGCCTCATACTCTTAGATTGTAAAATGTTCCAAAATGTTAATAGAGACATTAAGAATGTCTAGTTCTTTGGCAGAAAAATGTTTACTAATTGAAAATAAAATCTTCTTTATTGACTTTTTTAAATGATGAATTATGCCAGAGAGCTCAGGGAAGTGATACATATTTCAACTAGATTTTTTAAAAATGCCTCAGTGGGCCAAGAAAGACAGATTTCTGCTTTCTCATTTTTTATACATGCTTGGCTCATCCTAAATTACAGCTATGTTTCATTACCACCAAAATTCTCAAGATAAAATTCCTAGCACAACTGCTGGCTAAGCAAAGGGAAAAACATAAATTGTATCCATGCTGAGCAAATGGATTTGAAAACTGACTTTTATTTGGCTTTATTTCCCTTTGCAGAAAAAAGTTTCTGCTGATTCTGTTGAGGAGGTGGCTAAGGTCAAGTGGATAATCTGACTGACGATCAGCTGATCTACAAGAACGGTAGGCCAAGTAGACATTCTCTGTTTTATAAAAGGCAGTGATTCCTTTAAGCTAACCAGTTTTGATGTGGAAAAACAACTGTTCACCTCCATTATCTTTTCTAAAAGAAATATTTTTGGTTCTTTGTTTATATACAGCTGTATAGTTCAGCTGTAATTATTTTATTCTTGCAAAATTACCACAAAAAAAAAATTCTTTACTTAGAAATGATCCTTTAGAACAAAATATAGGCCCATTTCAATCTGTTCAATAAAGCTCATTTAAATCACTGACATGTTTCTTGCAGTCTCCTCAAAAAATACATTTTCTCTTTCTTAATGTGTAGGTTGTCTAAGGTTTCTAAGAAGTCAAGTAACCCACATTTACTTTCATGCACTTCCATTCCTGATCATTTATTTTTCTCATATAGTAATTGCTAGTCCAATGAAATAGATTTTTAACATGATTTTCTTTCCTAAAAACATATTTCTGTTTATGAAAATTCCTAAGTTCTGCTATAAGTTACTCTGCTTCTAGTGTTGCCTTAGAGTGTAAATCAAAACAGATACTATATGGCTGCTTTTACATACACTGAATCCATTTTTTTTGAACTGTTATTGTTTGGATGCCCCATTTAAGTTTATTCTTGTGCACAACTGTATTCTGTATTTTGATTTGACAGAGCAGGAGCTGAAAACTAATGGTCAATTGAAAATTTGGCAATTAGTCAAGTAATATTTACCTAAGTGATAAGTACATTTATTTTCTTTTTATAAATAATTTATCTGAATGTAATACAAACTGGTTTCCATTTGCAGGACTGAACATATGTTTGTTTCCACTATTTTCTAAACTCCACTACAATATAAATAAAGAGACTTTAAAAAGGCATAAAATGTCAAGGACAACAGAGTAGAAGTCACAAAGACAGCAGTGACATTTTGAGACTGGAAAGCAGAAACAGTAAATCACATACAGACACATCAATCTTCCCTTCTTGCTCAATTTTTCCCCTTAGCACTCATTGCTTGGTTCTGACCTAATGCCTGAGTCTCTGCCAGAACAGGATCTACATGAACTGTTAGGACATAATTTCCCAGGAGACAGCGGAGCATGTGTTAATCATGTGCTAGAGCCCGAATCTTCTCTCCCAAAAATGGCCCAGTTTGCAGAAGTTCAATTTGAATATGAGCTTATGGCATTTTTTTTGCACATGTTTTATAGAGTTCATAAGTGATGATCCTATAATTGTGTCTTCATAGATATTCATAATGCAAAGTTTGGAGGCTCTTGTAGTTCACTGCCATTTAACCAGGTAGACGGGAGTACTTTTTCTCATAAACATTTTTGATTTTGTATTCTAAAATTTTTACACCTGATTATGTTTAGTAGGAAATGCTTCCTCCAACTTTAAAGAAAACATCTTAACCAATGGAGCATGAGCAAAAATGATACATGAAATTCTGGGTAAAACTCTTAAAGGGAAGTAATGTTCTGGTCCCTTCCTCTTTTCATGCTGGGTGAAATAAAGATGAAAGTGGAAGAAAGTGAAGTCACTCAGTCGTGTCTGACTCTTTGTGACCCCATGGACTGTAGCCTACCAGGTTCCTCCGTCCATGGGATTTTCCAGGCAAGAGTACTGGCATGGGTTGCCATTGCGTTATCCAGGGGATCTTCCCAACTCAGGGATTGAACCTAGGTCTCCCACATTGTAGACAGATGTTTTACCGTCTGAGCCACCAGGGCAGTCTAGAAATAAAGACAGTGACTCTCAGAATCACCAATCTAGTCAGTACATCCTATAGACAGATATTAGAGGAATAAGAAGAAAAAAACCTGGATCAATAATTATTTTGCAGACATGCATTATGCTTGGGAAATCAAATGATCTTATTTTAGCCATACTCTTTCGGTTCTCAATTATAACTTGCAATGACTGGAACTGTGTCTTCCCAAATTTCAAGTGTTGAAGCCCAAATCCCCACTGTAATTATATCTGGAGATAAGGCCTATAAAGAGGTAATAAAGAATCAGTGAGATTATAAAGGTAGGATCTTAGCCTGACAGGAGTGGTGTCATAATAATAATAAGAGGAGACATCAGCAATGTATTTCTCTGTTTTTGCAAGGAGAGGAAAGGCCAGGTGAGGACATGGTGAGAAGGCAGCCATATGTAAGCTGGGAAGAGAGGACTCACTAGAAACAGATGCTGGCATCTTGATCTTAGATACAAATTCAATCATTTCAGTGAGGAGAGTAGATTAAAGTTTGTGTACATGAAGGAGGCTTTTTCAGCCAATGGACTATCAGAATATTTGGTACAAGTAGCTTGAGTTTTGAGGATCTGTTTTGCTTTCTCACACTCTTGTAACCTGCCTCTGGAAGAACAGACTCTTCAGCCTGGCCTGCACAATGAAGAAACATTGAACCCATTTGAATTCAGCTGACTCCTGGAGTGGAGAAGGCAATGGCACCTCACTCCAGTGCTCTTGCCTTGAAAATCCTATGGATGGAGGAGCCTGGTGTGCTGCAGTCCATGGGGTCGCAAAGAGTCAGACATGACTGAGCGACTTCACTTTCACTTTTCACTTTCATGCATTGGAGAAGGAAATGGCAACCCACTGCAGTGTTCTTGCCTGGAGAATCCCAGGGATGGGGTCGCACAGAGTCAGACACGACTGAAGTGACTTAGCAGGAGCAGGACTGCCAGAGTCCAGACTCATCCAGTTCAGCCCAGGTTAGTTGAACCACTCTCAACCTGGAGACCCTTGAGCATAAAAGTAAATGTTTGTTTTGTTTGATTTTGAGATTTTTTGGGGTTTATTTTATGCAGGATATTGTGGCAAAAGCTGACTGATGAAAAACACCAGTAATAAACTATTGAGATATCGATTAATGTGTTCAACTGTCACTGTAGAACTTCTGTGTCATAGATGAATTTTGATTATTTTGTCAAAAAGATTTGAAGAGACAACATGCTGTTGTAAAAAACATTCTTGTATTAACAGTCACATACTACAGACAGATTTTGTTTTCTTTACAACTGATACATTCTAAGTGTAGTAGGTGACTAATTAATTTAGGGATATATCTAAGTAATGTATCTTATCTTTTGCATTTGCTCTGATTTTTTAGGTTTTTTCATCTTCTTTTATAGCTCATCAATTTTATTTAAATTTCATTTGCCTTTCATATTGGTTTGGAATTTATATCATCTATTTCTTTTCTTTTTAATAAGCTTAATATTAAAAATACACACATAATAAAAACAAGTTACTAAGCATATGTGGTTTGCTCTCACTTCGTACATTTTAAATATTTTAATTTGCCTTCTCTCACATGATATTTTGGTCTAGCATTTTAGTTCAAAAACAAACGTTTTTATTAAGATTTTTATTTTAAGCTTTGCTTTATGTAACAATTTGTCTGCTCACAATTCGTCCTTACCCTTATGCTTTTGGCTTTGAGTTCCATTTTCTTTTTCTGAGATAAAGTCTTCAGCATTTTTTTAGTGGGGAATGTTGGGGGTTGGGGCTGCCCAGGTGGTGCCAGTGGTAAAAGAACCCACTTGACAATGGAGGAGACATTGGAGGTCCCGGTTTGACCCCTGGGCTGGGAAGATCCCCTGCATGGCAGCCCTCCAGTATGGAGAATCTGATGGACAGCGGAGCCTGGCGGGCTGCAGCCCACGGGGTCGCAGAGCCCCACATGACCGAAGCGACTTAGCGCGCCTGCATGTTGGGGTCACCTCCACTGTGTATATGATGTGTGTATGTGAAAATGGTTGCATCTCTCCTAATTATTCCTGTATCTTTAATCAATTTGATATAAAATTCTGAGATGACTATAGTTTTCTCTTTTTCTTTTGAAACAAATTTCTATTTTTCTTGATTTAATTACAATTACTGAGTAGTCTACTGTGTAGCCCTTGGAGTCTCAAAGAGTCGGACACGACTGAGCAACTTTCACTTTCACTTTCTTTCACTGTCAGTTTTGGTTCTATATCTTTTTCCTCTGGGTGATTAAAAAAAAAAAATTAACTCTGTGTTTTCACAATGATATTAAGTTGTGGTCACCATTTTAGTCTTCTGCTTTTCTGCTTCAGACTTTTGAGACTTGAATTTGAGAATTCACTTTTCATCAATTATGTAAATTCTCAGCAATTATTTATTAGTAGATCAACTCCTCTTCATTTTCTATATTTTTTTCTTCTAGAATTCAATTACCTTAGTTTTGATCTTTATTTTTTCCCCTCTTAACCTCTGCTCTATTTTTCAGTTTTTTGTTGCTGTATGTGCAGTTTCTTTATATTTCTCCCCTTAATCATTAATTCTATCTTGAGCTACATGTAATCTTATTGTTTAACTTGTCCAATGAATTTTACATTTTAAAGATTATAATTTATTATAGTTTCTTTTGATCATTGGCTCTTTAAGAATTCTAAATATCTCTATTACTCTGTATCTGCTAGCTCTACTTAGGTTTAATTATTCAGGAATTTTGTTTGTTTTTGCTGCATTTTATTCAGGGTGACTTTCCTTTTTATCTCTGATATTAGGAAGGCCTTTATCTTTGAGATTTCTATGGGGACTGGGAATGCAGTTCTCCAGTGACCATCAAACACTGCAGAAGCCAAGCCTAGCAGAGTGCTACCTATCTTGGGAAACTTTAATTTCTCACCTTGAGGATTTTTGAAGCATGTCAAATTATAATTTCAAACTTTAACCACAAATAAGGGGAGAGATGTAATTACAAACTATCAAGAGAATTTCCTTTTCTTACACAACACCCAGGTCTAGATACTTAAGGTACTTTGATAGCTGGCATTGATGGAAGGTATATTTTTAATTGTCCAAATATTCAAGGAATTTTGGAAATTCTCTCTTCTAACCCTCTGCCACATAGAAGTTCAGTTATTATGCTTAACCCCCTATGCAGGTGACTTAGCCCAAGATTATTGGAGCCTAAGATTGACAAACTTTTCCAAGGAAGCTATAATTTCAACATCAGCTTGTTTCTAGTTTCCTAATCTTTTTTCCCCTCTTTGGTTTTGGACAATTTTTTATATTTTTTCAGTTTTATTTTTTTATATTTTATATCTTCACTTTTTTTTTTCATCCTCTCTAGTGTACCACATTGCCAAAATGTATTTTGTGATTTTGTCTATAATTATATACAGTGTTTAAGGGGGCTTGGGATGATCAAGGAAAAAGATATGCCCACAGATGGTAGTAACACACAATTACCTTTATTGGGAGGTGCTTGGACAGGGTTGCATGCAAGAGAAGTGTGTCATAGCATAAGAATGTCCAGAGACTGACAGCAAGGAGGCCACCACCATCTAGAAGAGGAAGAGGGCAAGGGCACTCCTTGGGAGTGAAGACAATCAAAGAAGGGAATTACATAATTAAGTGACACCATTCAGAAGTACAGTAGGGAGACTGTGGGCCAGAGAACTCTGAAGACCAATAGCAGTTTGGGGTCTTATAGCCACAAGACACTGTCTTCAAAAATATGGCATATATGGGATGATATTTCACAGCGTATGCAAAGCAAATAGACTCTAACTGGTGAAAAATCTGCCTGCTTGGGCTTTTTAAAGAATGATTGGATGTGTAAAAATTTGATTTTGGTACTGGTGAATTTTTGGTCTAACATTCATTAGCTTATAATAAAGAAACATACAACCTAGGGCCCAATATACAGAGGCCATCTTTAGCTTATTTATGTGATAACTACCTGATCCCCAGTACTTTGCTTTTATGTGAGAAAGTGTTTATTTGATTTTGTTTAAGCCCTCATAATGTATAGAAGATAAATAGCAGACAAACCGATGCATTTCTCACTACTTCATTTTCTCATTTTCCAGTCTGCCTTCCTAAATGCTAAGGAATTTGAGGAAAATAAAGATATGTACAGGCAAAGCCATATTTACTTTTTTCTAATTAAGATAGACAAAACCAGGCTCCTATTAATATTTATGCTGACAGATCAGTATTCTTGTGAACTAGTTGTTTACAGGAAGCTAATTATGAGCAGCTATCTCATATAATATCTGATTGGTTAGTTATTAAGCTTGATGTCAGTTGTGCTTTCATTCTTTGGATATATGGGATAAATTCAATCAAAACTCCAATTCTATGACCTAAAAATATCTAAACTCCTTCCAAGGATGTCTGTGAAACACATTTGCTCATCAACTTCCCTAAGTCTGGTTTTTACATCCACATACTCAGTTTCTCCTTATTTGATGTCAGTATGGATGTAAAATCAGTGGTTGACACGTTTCTATATACCTGTAAGCCATTCACACCAAGGACTTCAAAGCCTGTGGTTATAGGTTAACATCTTTGAACGTATTACTCTATGACATTTATCTTACTCCATACTTTTATCTTTTATTTTAATATTTGCCTTTTCTCTTTTCTTCTATTCTTTTGAGAACAAAAGAAAATTTTCTTCCATTACACGAATTAGTATAGTGACCCCCTTTGGAAATCTGAGAACACTCATCTCAGATTATAAAGTCATTCTTTATATCATTTAGTTTTCTTTTGAAAACTTTACTATTCTTTTAAAAAGTTTTTCTGTATGTATTTGATGGCAATCGAAGATAAAAGATTTCAAATCTGTCCCTTCATCCTTCCTTCTAAGTTGTGCAGTAAACAGAAGTTTTCAATAATTTTGTGTCTTTCCTTTCCACTCATGCTGAATTTCAAATCAGATACTCGATACAGTGTTAATGGAATTGTTTCAGCTTGCTTTCTTTTTTTTCATTTCATCTACCTGGAAGGGTTGCTAAGACTTTAAAACTATATCACTTCTCTCTTAATAGGGTCACTTTTCATCCCAGTCAGTGAGCTGGATTATGATTTGCATGCTTCAATAAGACATGAGAATTATCCTTAAAACAAGAATTACAGACCCCCATTTTTTTTTAATTTTGTCATGTTGGGGGGTGGTTATGTGGTTAGAAGTGGTCTAAGGTGATCATGACATTTTTGCATCTTGTTTTATGTCCCTGGATATGTTCCAATGTCTCATAGTTTACAGTCTGTGGGGACTTGAATAGAATTTGTATCCTATTGTGTGAAAATTATATAAATTTTAACTAGGTATGATTGGTTCACAGTTTTTCAGGCCTACTATATCCTTTTACTTCTCTGTATAATCATTCTATTAAGTTTTGACAGTTTGATATTGAAACTCCAACTAAATATCTTAATTTATCTACTTAAAAATAATTATAGTATTTTGTGGAACTATATGCAACCTTGTTCTGTATTTTCCAAGTCTCCTGCATGTGTTATTATACTTTAATATTTAAAAAAAAAGATTTTTTAAAAAACAAGAATGGTCTAATGTGTCACCAACATTGCTTTTAGAGGCAGTAGAATGGGGCATATGATCTGGGAGCAGGTAGACCTGGATTATAATCCTGACTCTGTGGCTAGCTTGGTCATCATTTAAACCTTTTTGTGTCTCAGTTCTCTTTGTAAATGGGGCACAGCTATCCTGTGACGCAAGGATGGACCAGCCCAAGCACAGTGGAGAACATGGCTTTCAGTGAAAGCCCTTAGGAGTAAAAAGACTTGGCTTCCAGACCAGCACCCCAGCCTGAGGTCCCTTACTTTAAAATGCTCTATTTCAGGCTTATGAAGTGACTTAGCAGCAGCAGCAGCAGCAGAGATAAACTATTACATACAGAATGGATAAGCCACAGGTCCTACTGTATAGCGTAGGAAACTATATTCAATATCCTATGTTAAACCATAATGGAAAAGAATATAAAAATAATGTATATAGGTTTATACCTGAGTCATTTCGTTATACAGCAGAATTAACACAATATTGTAAATCAACTATACTTTGGTAAATACTTAAAATGGGAAAACTTTTAAAAAGTCTCTGGAAAATGGTTTTCTTCATTATTTGCAAGAAGAGCAGAGGTGCATATTTATTCATATGTGTGAACATTTATCTGGAATCTCTCAGAGTTAGTTTTATCTTTTCCTTTGTTTAGGACACTTACTGCAGGTATATAAAAATATTCTCAAGCTGCTTATGTTTGTCATAGAAATAAGATGATTGCATAGTGTCTATCATGATTATTCCCATGCTGTTACCTTAAAACTGACAAAGTGCCAGAATCACTTGTAATCAATTATAGAGGTCGTCACTAACTATAGAAAGAAAAAAAAAAAAAAAAAACCAAAACAAACTGGCTCTTTTCAGGGGGAACAAGCATGAACAATATTCCTATTGAACCACATCTTGAAACACTGCAAAGACAGGTTGAAATTCATGAGCACTGTCCCCAGTGAGCTGTTGATCATCGTGAAGAAGGACAAAGGCGATCCAGAGCAGGGCTTCACCGTGGCTACCTTTTATGGCTGTCTCAACACAAAACTCTGCAAAATCTAGCTTTCATTTTTATTTACATACTGATGTCGGATAATATGGGAGGATGGCACAATCAGTATACGGTAATTAAAACAATAATGTTTGGCTATAGTTCTGAATCACCAACCAGTGCTTGCCGCTTTCTAGCTGTGCTATTTTCCCCACTTCTATTTGTGTTAAATTAGCTTGCAATCAGTTATTCTAATATTCTCACTCTCTCTTGGAATCCACAACAAAAAGTCACTGAGAATGAGTTTATTTGCAAAAGAATAAAAAAAAAGGGGTGCAAGTGATGATCATCAATTCAGGCCTGTATATATAAATGCTAATATTTCCAAATTTTATCTTTATCATCTACTCTGATATGTTGGCTATCACATCCTACCTAATTAACTTGATAGAAAATCTGCACACCATGATTTTTTCCAGAGTTTACAATTTTGAGTTTTCTGCTACAACAACTAAAAACAAAGAGGTATGTCTATACAATACAATAGTATTTGGCAATTAAAAAGAATGAAACACTGGTATGTGCTACAAAGAAGATAAATGTTGAAAACATTATGATGTTTGAAAGAAGCCAGTCACTAAAGATGACATATTGTATGATTCTATTAATATGAACTTTCACTTAAGAAGCACAGACATACTTAACAAAGAATTAGAAGCCTTTCAAAGTTCTGATAAACCCTTGAAAGATGATCTTTCTAGCTACCATGTAGAAAATGAATTAGACGCAAGAGTGGACAACGAAAACCTATTTCAGTAATTCAAGTTTAGGGTTGTAGTGACTTCTTGGTGCAGTGCTAGAAAGACAGCAATGGAAAAGTGAGAAATAGGTTCAGGATACCTATTTCTGAAAAAACATATAGGATTTGCTGATGGGTTAGATGTGAGGGGAAAGATGAAATCAAGAATAATGAGTGGATTTTCCCTTGTTCAATGAGTAGGATGATTCTGCCATTTATTAAGATAGGAGAGACTGAGAAAAACATATTTGAAGGCAGAAAATTTTGCTTTGGATATTTTGTGTGAGATGCTTATATGTAAGCAAGTTCAAATTTAATGTAGGCTGTTGGAAATACTTGTCTGGATTTCAGAGGAGATATCTAGGCAGTGTGAGACAAATGCTCTATTTTGGACTCCTCAGCACTTTTAGCTACTGTGATTTTGTATAACATGGGGACAAGAAAATGAACAGATTTGGCCTCAGGGATTTCATCACTGGCCTTGAGAAATTTTAGTCAATGGTTGGTGACTGAAGACGGTTTGGAGCTAGTGAAAGCATGAAAGTTGAGCTGAGGGCTTTAGTATAGTAAGTTTAGAGTCTTGTTGGCAGTGGGTGTAAGATTGCAGTTGAAAGAATGGAGATGAGGGAAATAGCCTATGAGAAACTGAAGCCCTAAGTTGAGGTCATACATAGAAGAGGCATATAATGCTTTCTTTTTGTGTATTCTTGTGAAAAAATTAGCTGAAAAGTTAGTTTAGGAATTATAAAATCTGAGGACCTGGACATAAAGATATGTAAAGCTGCTTTATTAAGACATAGCATCAATTCATGAAAAATTATATTCCCACAAATAAAGTAGCAATTTAACAGATGACAATAATAATCACAAAAAATGAAATAAAATAGAACCATATAAGTTATGAATTACTATAAAGCATATTCAACAGTTACAAAAAGACAGGGAAAGCATTTTCCTAAAATTTGAAATAACAGAACAATCTCAGAGTGTTTATAACAGACTTCATTTAAAAAGAAGCACACAGTAAAAATGTTAAATTAAAAAGAAATTAAAAAAGGAAGCAAACTGAAAAAAAAAATGTTTAATGTTTCCTTTAAAGGGTAGGATGACCAATAAAGGACTAGGAAATGAGTGGTCAGAATCCAAGGGAAAGTTCATGATGATAGATACAGACCTAACAGCAAGCATATCATTCAATTCTTGAGATGCAACATTTGGTAAAAAAAAAATATATGTATATATATATATATGTATGTATATATATATATACATATATATATATACATATAGCTGAGGATATCTCTGTGGGGGGGAAAAACACTTATTAGGTGGCAGAATGTGGTTAACAGCAGTGCTAAAATCAAAAGGAAGAATATTAAGGAAATGCTTGATTGAAATTCTGAAAGTCTGAAAACATCTAGTGTTTCAAATAAGGAATTAAGCGTTGTCCAGACATTTAGTCACAAGACCATTCTTTCTCTCCTCTTTGCCTCTATCTCCCTTTCTCTTTCACCCTCCATTAAACCATATAAATAATCTGATTGATAGTCTTTTGACCTGAAATTCTAATGCCAATCACGTTTGATTTAACACACTTCCATTTCTTTGTTTTTAGAGTGTTATTATTAGGACAATTTCACAGTGAAAATACGTAAGATTGAGAGAGACTTGAGCAATGGTGTATGCCAGAAATAATATATTATATGGTATGTTTGATTTTAATACTGCATTTAAAATAATATGAAAGTCATAGAAAGTCATAATTAAAATCCTAGAGTAAAACTGTAATAGCAACTATTAAAAATACAGTGTTTTAAAAATATGGAAAACACTGTGCCCTTTGTAGTCTTTTTATGGAGTTCATAAATTATATTGGGTACCTGACACCTCTTTCTTTCAAAACTATGGTGCAGAACTAATATGAAAAAGGCTTGATGTTTTGGATAAATTAAAAGTCTTATAAATCCATAGTGCGATGTGGCTGCTATTTAAGTTTTTTATGGGATCCAGAATAAGTCCCATACAGATTTATTCTATTTTTCTCATCTGTCCATAACTATAATATTACATTCAGTTCTACACTCCATGCCTTGAAGGATATTGATCGACTTTACTACATTCAGAGAAGAAAATAAAGGGTGATAAAAATGAAAAGAAATGAAAGGAACAAGGAATATTTACTATAAAGACAAGACGATTGCCAGCGATATGGTACTTATCTCCAAAATTTGAAGGTCTATCACTTTGAAGACAGATTAGATTTATGTTTGGTGTCTCTGAGGAGTAGAGCTAGAAATAAGGTGGTGACTCCAAGGGGAGAACTGCTTTAGCTCAGCACATGGTGATATTAACTCTGCTTTGTAATGATGTTCTGGGCAAAAGAAAATATACTTGGATCTCCCTGAGTTTCAGATTTCCTCTAACACTGATTTCTTTATTTACATTAAAATCTACTCTTTGTTGTTATTGCCATATCATGCCCAATAACTAACTTTGAGATGAGGAGATGTGCCACGAAATGATGGGGTGAACCTGGGCTATAGAGTCACAAAGACTTGGCTTTGAATTTGGCTTTTGCCACTTATAAGCTCTGAGAACTTAACTAGCCATTTATTTTCATGCAGACCCTTTTGTTTAAAGGGATAATATTTTTTCAACTTTCTTGTTTTTGAGCACTGCACTCTGGTCTTCTGGTCACTCAAACTTTAAATTTTAGGGCAGATCAGTAGAGTTATAGTATAGTAATCATCAACTGCTCAGGTTTGAAGCCTGGCTTTGCCACTTAATAGCTATGGGACGTAGGGAAAATTATGTAGTTTCTATGAGTTTCAATTTATTCATCTGTAAAATGGAGATAACAATAGCACCAATTTCATAGGTTTAGGTTAGCATTAAATAAGTAAGCATCAACAAATCTTTAAGAAGTGACGGTACATAGTAGACTTAAGTAAATATTTGCTACTATTATTATATTGAATATTAGTGGTTGTTGCCTGTCCTTCATAACTTGTCACACAACCCATGTGCAAACACTCTTTGGGGTTCTGCTGATCTTTACCTAACCATATTTCCTATTTTGTCATAATATAATTGTATTTCAGATTATTTGACTTTTATGGGATCTATTTACTAACCATCTAAAATGGCATGCATCCTTCTGATTTCAACCATTCCTTTCAGTCCAGAGTATAGATTGCTGCCAAGTCTTTTCAGGAGAAAAGAAAAAAAAAAAAAGATAAAAGAAAAAAAATACTTTCTTATTGTCTTACCCTTCTTCATAAACTTGCAAAAATTCTGAAATAAAGTCTCTTTATAATCTGACTTGAACCTATAATTTCCACATATATTTTCAACTACTTCTGCAGAAACTTCTACCCAAGCCTTGCTTTGTATCTTTTCTAAACTTGCATTTCTGCTTTTCCTTTAACGCTTTGGCTATAAGCACTTGACGTACTTATATTCTAACAGTTCTTTAAACTTCAACCTGGACCTTAGTCCATCATATCTCCTTCCTGAGACTCTGGTGATGTCTCCCTACTATGAAATTTTATTGTGCTAATCATCATGCATATTCTCTTCATAATGTATATCTCCCATATTGAAATTTTTTAAATTTACATATTTTATAACTTCCACAATATTTAACACGAGTTTCACAAAATGTATTAAGTGATTACTATATACAGATTTTTTTCACATATTTAAATTTTTTCAATTAGATAATTAATTATGTCTCACAGTGGTCAAAATTTTGCCTTGCACATACTGATTTTTTTTTAATTTAAGTATTTATTTTATTTATTTTAATTTATTTATTTTAATTGGAGTCTAATTACTTTACAATATTGTAGTGGTTTTTGCCATACATTGACATGAATCAGCCATGGATTTACATGTGTTCCTCATCCTGAACCCCCCCTCCCACCTCCCACCCCATCCCATCTTTCAGGGCCATCCCAGTGCACCAGCCCTGAGCACCCTGTCTCATGCATCGAACCTGGACTGGCACTCTGTTTCACATATGATAATATACATGTTTCAGTGCTATTCTCTCAGATCATCCCACCCTCACCTTCTCCCACAGAGTCCAAAAGACTGTTCTAAACATCTGTGTCTCTTTTGCTGTCTCACATATAGGGTTATTGTTACCATCTCTCTAAATTCCATATATATGTGTTAGTATACTGTATTGGCATTTATCTTTCTGGATTACTTCACTCTGTATAAATAGGCTCCAGTTTTATCCACCTCATTAGAACTGATTCTTCTTAATGGCTGAGCAATATTCCATGGTGTATATGTACCACAGCTTTCTTATCCATTCGTCTGCTGATGGACATCTAGGATGCTTCCATGTCCTGGCTGTTATGCACATACTGTTTTTGAATATATGCAGGTGGGCTGGCTTTATATCATCAATGAATTTAAATATACTTAAATTTGTGATATTTGAGCCCATCTTTAAATTTCCTCATTCCTAAAATGTCCCTACCATAGGTGCTGAAATAGTTACATTTTACAATAAAGTGCTAAATGTTAGATTGCATAATTTCCACTGTGCATAGTAGGTTTGGAAGTTTATGTGAATTTTTATTCTATTATGTTTTGCATTGGGAGTAGGTAGTTTGAGAGACACATGGTAGAACAGTAGAAAAAGCATGGTGTTCTGAATCAAAAGATCTAGGTCTTTATTTTGCTATATCTTAGTTATTTGGCTGTGAGCAAATAATCTCCCTGAACCTCTTTTCCCTTATACAGAAAATGGTGATAATTCCAACACAATTAAGGTTCCTGTGGGATATTAATCTGTTTACAACTGTTGTACCTCAAGTATCCAGAAGAGGGCCTGGTACGGAAAAAATACTCAACATTTATTTGTTGAATAAACACCTCCTCCAAAAAGTGTTTGTCAGATTTAAAAATATTAATATTTGTGAATGTTCCGATGAGAGATTCTTTAGTTTTATGCACAATTTTATGTGAGGTCCTAAAGAAAGTGGACTATCATTTATCAACTTATCCTTCATTCCTGGCACATAGAAGATGAAGTAGTCACTTATAACTTGTCTGAAGGCAAAATCAGAGGCTGGTGATAGTAATTCTTGTACTTGTATTTGCCATTGTATTCACATGTCATTATTTGCCTGTAAATTTTCTCCCATCATTTTAAGTATGCTCTTATTGATATAGTTTAGGAAACTAATTTGTGTCTGGATATCAAAGTCACTAAATTACAATGTAGTCTGGTACAGTTATATGTGAGTGTATGATTTTTAGAGATAGATTAAAACATTTCAAAACCTTCAGGGGAAATAAGAATATTAACACATTTCAACTCTGTTATAAGGCTATGGTTTTTCCAGTGGTCATGTATGGATGTGAGAGTTGGACTATAAAGAAAGCTGAGCACTGAAGAATTAATGCTTTTGAACTCTGGTGTTGGAGAAGACTCTTGAGAGTCCCTTGGACTGCAAGGAGATCCAACCAGTCCATCCTAAAGGAGATCAGTCCTGGGTGTTCATTGGAAGGACTGATGCTGAAGCTGAAACTCCAATACCCTGGCCACCTGATGCGAAGAGCTGACTTGTTTGAAAAGACCCTGATTCTGGGAAAGATTGGGGGCAGGAGGAGAAGGGGACGACAGAGGATGAGATGGTTGGATGGCATCACTGACTCAGTGGACATGGGTTTGGGTAGACTCTGGGAGTTGCTGATGGACAAGGAGGCCTGGCGTGCTGCAGTTCTTGGGGTAGCAAAGAGTTGGACATGACTGAATGACTGAACTGAACTGAACTGAGGATCTAGATATTTTTATTATCTTTTCCATTTGATAAATGCTTCATGTTCCCACTATCTGAGCAGAGATGAATATAAAACATTCACATTCTATTTGTTTTTTTTTAAGAAAACTGTTATCCCTATTTAATAAATGTGTTATTAATCCCTCCACAAATATAATAAATAGGATTTAGTTAGAGTGGGTGAGATCACATAGTTAAAAAGAAAGTGCAAAGATAAGAATCTAGGCCATTAATTTCCAGATAGGGTCAAGTCATGATCATGGTACTATCAAGACCATTTTTTGAAGGCTGTTGTGCATACTTAAGAAGCCAAAACTCATGTTTCCTTCATCATTGTATCTTCATTGCCTATATTTTTGAGTCAGTGAATAAGTCAAAGAAAGCTATATTAGAAGTTCAAATAAGTTACCAGGGAAAATCAAAATGAAATTATTCCTTTCTAGATGGGAGAATCTGAAGACGTTTTTAGAACCTAAAGAACTCTACTGAATTCAGATTAAGAGTGGGAATCTGGTTACCTGAGGAGGGAGCTGTGAGAAAAATGTATTGTGTGCAAAGACTGGAGCATACTCATGGATAATGAAGTAAAGAACTAGAGGTTTTATGATGACGGGAGGAAAAGATACGGAACGGATGGTGTTTAACTAGAACCTGGCCTTCCCTAGTAGCTTGGCAGTAAAGAACCTGCCTTCAATGCAGGAGACGTGGGTACGATTTCTGGGTAGGGAAGATCCCTTGGAGGTGGAAATGGCAGCCCACTCTAGTATTCTTACATGGAAAATCCCATGGACAGAGGGGCCTGGTGGGCTACAGTCCATTCAGTCAGAGCTGGACCTGACTGAATGACTAAGCAGCGGCAGCAACTGGAATATACCCTAGTGCTCTGAAACACCAGGCTTCAGAGTTTGAAGTTAAGTTTTGTGTGACATGATGTGTACTTTAAACTTACACGATTCTCATAACCCTATACGAGGTATATTGGTGTCAGGAAAGACTGAACGTAAGAGCTTATTTGTTGGTGGTGGTGTTTAGTCACTAAGTCATTTCTGACTCATTGCGACCCCATAGCTTGCGGAACAGCAGGCTTCCCTGTCCTTCACTGTCTCCTGGACTTTGCTCAATTTCCTGTCCATTGAGTCGGTGATGCCATCCAACCATCTCATCTTCTGTCACCCCCTTCTCCTTCTGCCCTCAATCTTCCCCAGCATCAGGGTCTTTTCCAATGAGTTGGCTCTTCACGTCAGGGGACAAAGTATTGGAGCTTCGGCATCAACATCAGTCCTTCTAATGAATAGCCACAGTTGATTTCCTTTATAATTGACTGGTTTGGTCTCCTTGCCATCCAAGGGACTCTCAAGAGTCTTCTCCAGCACCACAACTTGAAAGCAGCACTTCTTTAGCCCTCAGCATTCTTTATGGTCCAGCTCTCACATCTGTACATGACTACTGAAAAACCATAGCTGAGAGTAATATTAAATAATAGCTCAGCAGAGAAATAACTTTTGCTTGAGACGCAGTGGGTCTGGTGAGTGCGGCCGGGCCCGGGCCAGCAGGGCAGCGCCGGTTCTGGGGATCTGGGAGCGCACAGGGTGCTTGGCTCTGGGAAGCTCCAGCCCCGGGGTTTTCAATGGCTCAGACTTCAGTGTCTTGGGTGGAGCAGGCTGCAAGATGAATCTGCGGCTGCAGCAAGTGTGAGAGCTGTGGTGGTCATGTTGCTCTAACCTTCTCCCCCATGGAGGAACTGGTAGCAGAGAGGATTCCCCTTGATGCAAGGCTGTGATGACCTGGGGGATGAGCTGACAATGCTAAAATGCCTCCTACCCTTTCTTCTGCTGCCATCCCTGGACCCTGTGTTCTACTGGGTTATGGCTGCTTGTCAGCTGCATTCTGGCACTCTTCAAGAACCACATTCATCCACAGACAGTTGTAAATCTGGTTTTGGCACTAGATGGAAAGGCGGGAGCAGGCAAGGCCTGGGACCTCCTATTCCACCATCTTGCTGACATCACTGTCTCCTAAATTCTTCCTCTGGACACAGTTCTGGGGCCTTAGCTGGAGGCTGATCAATTCCCCTTCTTGAGCAGCTGAGGCTGTCTATGCTCAACCACTTCCCTTACCAGGCTCTCACGAACCGCGCTGTGCCCCTTCCCTAACCATCTTGGGGCCAGGTCAGACGACTAGGAAAGCTGCTGTGTCCGAGCCCCGAGTAGCCCTTCTAAATCAGCCAATCCACGGAGAGCCTGGGAAGGGCCTTTAGCCCTGCCTTTCTTGCCGCTCACAGCTTGCCTTCTGCAGCGCTGGCTGGCCTCTGCTCTGCCCGCAGGGGAGGGTCTGAGCGGCCTTGCCTGGTGGCCCTCTGTCTCAGAGCTGTGAGTAACAGCATCCTGCCCTTCAGTCTCCTGTCAGTGTGTTGTGCTCCATCAAAACCAATTGTAAATCTCAGCAAACAGATCCTGAGACAGATTCAGTTTTGTCTGGTAGCTGAACAGAGGAGTGGAGTGAGATATTTGGTAGAGTGCATAACTAGCCACGGGATTGTCAAGGGGGAAAACGGGGGTAGAAAATCCAAGAACAGTGCAGGTTTATGCCTCCATTTAAGGAATTTAAAGAGTAAACGAGGGGGAACCTAAGCAAAGTAGGAGTAAGTGGTCTAAAACGGCAGACAATCTAGAAGAGTGAAGGGAATGTAAGCAAGGGAACGTTATGGGGTCTGTACAGATTGTAAGGCAGGAGGGCAGATTGGGGGCAGGAGGAGAAGGGGGCGACAGAGGATGAGATGGTTGGATGGCATCCCTGACTCAATGGACGTGGGTTTGGGTGGGCTCCGAGAGTCGGTGATGGGCAGGCAGGCCTGGCGTGCTGCGGTTCATGGGGTCACAAAGAGTTGGACACGACTGAGCAACTGAACTGACTGGTAATGGTGAAGGGGCTTCCCTGATGGCTCTGTAAAGAATCTGCGTGCAATGCAGGAGGCCGGCTTCAGTTCCTGGGTCAGGAAGATCCCCCGGAGAAGGAACTGGCCACCCACCCTAGTATTCTTGCCTAGAGAATTCCATGGACAGAGGTGCCTGGCAGGCTACAAGTCCACGGGGTTGCAAGAGTTAGACATGACTCAGCAACTAACCAGCACCACCCGCATAATGGTTAAGAGAGAGAAATGATCAATAGAGAGGAATACTATAGCAAAGAAGAACCTGAAGAGGGCTTAAATAAGCATAATGACTTTACTTTTTAATGTCTATTTAATTTACAAATTAATCTCCACGGCAACTTCTTCAAGCAGTTAGTGGTTTTCTCTGTTGTGTTCCCGTAGTCCTTGGTGCATGTCCCTTATTATGGCACATACATGCCCCATTGTCATAATTTGTTTATACATTAAAATGTAAGCACTCTGAGGACAGAAATCATGGACTTATTCAGTGGTCTTTTTTTTTTTTTAAACATCACATATAGCCACCAAGATAGAGCTCTGACTCATTGATTATTTGCTGAAGGAAACAAATATTTGCTTTACTCTGATATTAACATTTCTTCTTTGTATTCCGGAGGGTATTAACTTCATGATATCCTGGAAGTGAGAGAGATCTCTTTTTGATTTCCTGATTTCCCTGATAGAGCTCTGACATTCTACAGTAGCTCAGCTCTTCAGCACTTCAAAATTTGCCCTGCCACATGTGTTCAATGTGTTCCTTCTAATATTTTTCCAAGCAAAATGAGAGAAACTAGATATTTTCTAGTTTCTAGAATTTTGTGTCAAAATTCAGTATTATGTACTCCTCAAATTTATCGTACTCCCATACAATAACCTCACCTCCCTCTGCAAAGACATTTTGTGCAAACATGCTATACATGTGATATGGAATCATAAGATTTTCCATTAATAAGTCAGTAGGTTAAAATCCTGTGCTTATGAGAACAGTGCTGTTGGGAAATAACTTGTCTAGAGACCAATTAACTTTGTTTTGCTAGATGAATACTGAGTATATTCTTTTACCCTAATAAATCATCTTGTAAGCCTGTGTTTCTGATCACAGGGGCAACTAAAGAAGAAAATGTATATATGAATTTGAAAAATGAAAACATACAGCAAAGAAATACAGCACATACACTTATGTTGATTTCCTATTCTTTGCCAGGTGATTGACACTGAGACTCTGCCCTATGCAAAAAGAGGGTGGTAGATGAGGAGAATGTTAGCAGAGTAAGGAATGCTTATTTTGATGATAGTGGCTGCTTATTATCATTTTCTCCTAAAAGTTAGAAGATGACAGGCATGAACATTAAGTCAATTGCTTTTAAAGAGCTTAACAGAATATTAGTTATTTTTGAATGCTCCAAGATATTTTATATATAACTGGCTAGTAGCCTTACAAAAGTTGCTGCAACTCTGACCACATGTTAATATCACCTAAGGTGCTTGGAAAAAAATATATCAATGTCTACTGTTTCCCCGCCCACCCCCTCTGCTAAAACTTCTGATTTAATTGTCTTGTGTTTGGCCAACATTTATTATTAAACCACAGAAAGTCTAAATTCTCTTCATTATGGGAGAATGAAGGATGACCACAAAAGAATATTAGAAACATCTAGAGATTACAACAATCCCTTACTTCTAAACAGTCAGATATTCTTGCATTGAGTAAGACACAGTCTGCCTTCCAAAAACAGAAGGAAATAAAACAAAAGAAACAATATGCGTTCATATTTCCAAGTGAAATATGAGAACAGACTTTACATTAAAATGAGCAAATATTTGCTTTATCTCCAATGTTGCTGCCATTGACAACACAAATTTCATTGTCTAATTTTATGAAAGTTCTGTTTGTTTATATTTTTACATTTTAAAAACTAAAAGACAAACTTGTGTTGTGTCCTGGCTTTTATTTACAGATGCAGTCTGTTTACTGAAAACAAAAAAGTAAATGAAGAATTTAGACCATCCCAAACTAGAGAAAAAGTAATTAAACATTTAGTTGTGAGAAACAAATAATTTGTATGGCAGGAGTTCACATGGGCCACATTTCAGAATTTTTAGCGTGCAGCTGGGTTTGAGAATGCAGTTGTTTGAAAACACTATCCGTTAATATCTAACTTTAAAATGTCATAAAATAAGGATTTTATTCACAATAGACATAATTACATGCTAAAATTAAACTGAACAAAAATGTTTTTAAAACCTGTGAGAAATACCAAAGGGACCTTGGGGAAGAATGAATAAATGAAGAGAGACACCATATTCTGGAATGTCAAGACATTTCCAGTATTTTAAATATGACTGTTTGTCCCCAAAGTAATTTTCAAGCTTAAGGTAATTCAAATAAAGCATCCAATGAGTCATCATTATTATTTTTTAGGAGTGAGAGGAATGTCAAAAAAGCAGTTATAAATGTTGGGTACTTTTCTACTGACTCAACATGTTTAGGATTTTGCTGAGCATAAAACAGAATCTTAATAAATATGTGCTAATTGAGATGTTGGTAGTTCATTAAGTAATTGAGACCTCTTACTTGGTTTTAAATAGGTTATATATTTGACAGAAGTTTACTATCAAATAGTGTAACAAATGTTAGAATGATTTTTCTATTAGGAAAAGTTCCTCTGAATTTTAATAACTGAAGATTCAACAGATCTTCAGCCTTTCAATGGTCGTGAAGAGACACAATATTTATTTATTTATTTATTGTTGACTTGCAATAATAGTTAAAACTAATGTTGTTAGCATTGAGCATAGTGATTTGATATTTTTAAAGCTCACAAACTATACAAAGTTGTAATAAAATATTGGCTATAATTCTTTGTGCTATGCATTGCATCCCTGTGACATTTTATAACTAGAGGTTGGTACTTCTTAATTCCCTTCATCTGTTTTTGTTCTTGTTTTTTTTCTCTTTTTCTCCTCCTACCCTCTCTCCTCTGGCAACCACTAATTCTTTTCTCTATCTGCAAATTTGCTTCTGTTTTGTCATATCTGTTCATTTGTTTTTTAGACTCCACATATAAGTGAAAATGTACAATATTTATCTTTCTCTGACTTATTTCACTGAGCATAATCCCTTCTAGGTCCATCCATGTTATTGCAAATGACAAGTTTTTTTTTCTATGACTGAGTAATATTTCTGTTTGTATCTCCATCTCTCCATATATATTTATCACATTTTCTTTATTTATTTGTCCATGGGCACTTTAATTCTTTTCATATCTTGGTTATTGTAATAATGCTGCAATGAACATTAGATTGTACCTATCTTTTGAAATTAGTGCTTTTGTTTATTTCAGAAAGATATTCAGTTGTGGAGTTGTTGATCATATGGTAGCTCTATTTTTAACTTTTTGAGGAACCTCCATGCCGTTTTTCATCGCGGCTGTACCAATTTACATCCTCGCCAACAGTGCACAAAGGTTCCTTTTTCCCATCCTCTCCAGCACTTATTTCTTGTCTTTTTGATGATAACCATTCTGACAGGTGTGTGCTGATATCAAAAGATTCAATATTTGACCTTAATAATGTACAGTAATATTTGAACACAGGCACAAGTTTCTGATGTTAGGAGTCCTGTGGGAATACGACATATGAAAACATGCCACTCATGGTCTCCTGGGGATGAACTTCACTTCACTCGAGACCTAATGGCAGCCAGTCCTCAGTGAAGCCAATCTTACTGTTAATCAATTCTAGCCCTGGGCCAAAAAACCATTGAAAAAATCAAATGAGCAAAATGCAGGATGTGTTTCTTTCTCTTATTTTTACCTTACTTCTTCCAGATTCCCATTTCGTTTTTTCTTCATTCTCATTGTATCTTCCACTGACTTGTAAAATATGGCTACATAAAGGTACTAGGAATACTTTTCATGGATTTATACCTGATGAATCTGTTGCTGTCTTCTAATAAACAAGTTACAGATACTCTTCTGTAGAAAAGTTATAGATTGATTTCTCCATATAATAGCACATTTGAAAGGTTTATCATCTGTTAATGGGTTATGATATGTTCTCCTAAGGTATATGAAGAAAACTTTGAGAAAACAAGAATATTGAAGACAGAGACATTATAATATCCAAAAATTACGTGAAATCATAAACATTCATAACTAGGTGCCATGTTATGGAATGGAAACACATTTGCCATATTCGTGAATGAACACTGGGATGAGATAATTCCTAAGGTCCACTCAAATTCTTCCTAAGATGGATTTGCTATTAATTTCATTTCCAAGTACAGATATAACTTTTTTTTAAGTAGTAGAATTGATTAGGAAAGAGAAATATGTAAAAGAGAGATTTTCTAAGTATTTACATGGGCCAAAAGAAAATAAAGCTTCCTAGGTGATGCATATCCAAATGACTAATTAAACGCCTGTCTAGACAAGAATCCCAAGTCCTCAAACCAGTTTTTCTAAAATGTACTCTGAGAACACTAGATTTATAAGAACCTATCCCTCCTCTTCTCTAAAAGGAAAGAGAGGGAAAGAAAGAAGGAGGGGGAGAAGGAAGAAAGAAAAGAGAGGAAGAAAAATAGACTAGCGTTGTTTGTTCCATTTTAAACAAGCTTGGGCTTCTTTAGGCAAAGTTTCTTTACTTCACAGAATTTCTTAATGCCATTAATATTGTTCTGAGAAGTATGAATCTGTAGGCAGGAATACATATTTTTCCCCAAACTGATTTGGTCATAACTATTTTTATTATTCAATACTTAATGCATTATAGGGTTCATTTAAGAAATACTCCTCCAAATGATTAGACATTCTTCACAGAGCAGTTAACATTATTCTTTCAATCATTCCAATTCTATGATGTCATATTTCTTTTCAATTATTAAATGAGATCATTCCTAAATTGCTTCTGGTAATGTGAATTGGGAAATAAACTTTTGTATCCTTAGGCTAATATATATAATATTATTTCATTAAGGACTAAAACTGCAGTCCATTGCCTAATAGTTATGTTTTTCAAGACCAAGCAGTTATCTAATTTACCTTATAACTATATAATAATTAGAGTTCAATTATACATCATTTTTATTAATATATCTCTTTATTACATTTCTACTGGGAACTTAAAATAACTTTTTTTTAAGAGGAATTAACTATTAAATTCATAGTCAGATGCATGCTCCTTTCATTTATTGATGCACTTCTGTAAAATGGAACAGAGCTGCCACTGGTTAATTTATTTCCATGCCGAACCATTTAAACTCCCCAGAGAAACTTCTGTATGAATAAAGCATGCTTGACCAAGAAATGTTGTCATGTATTAACTGTCTCTGTGGGGAGTGGGTGTTAAAAGTACAATTGATTCAGTGGAGGGAACAGAAAATAAGCTCTTCTATCCACAGTCAGAAAAGCAGCTCCCAGTCATCCGCATGCGTGTTGTCACTGCTAACTAAGAAAGTGCTCGCATACATAATTAGCGGTAGGAAGACTTCTGCTTTTCAAAACTTTGGGACTTTTCTTCTGCCCCAAGGATAAAAATTCTCCTAATATGCATTCTCTGATTGCCATTTATCTGTTTGAGTATGAGGATGTTCTTTTGTACTCTTAAACCTTTCCTTTATCCTATCAAAGAGAAAAATCAATTTTCTCTTATTGTTTCCTTCTTCTTCTCAATTTCTCATGATATTACATTCTTCTTGGTATTTCATATTGTCTTCTAAAACAGGAAGCATTTATGCCATGGGATTTCAAGGTTATCCCTATGCTATATAAGCAGAAGTATTTTCCAATGCTACAAAAGCAAACCATTTTTAATGGGGGAGAAAGAAGATTAGACAACATCTGCTGTGAGGAGAATCAGAATCCTAGGATTTTTAATCCACAGTTCAAACAAGGTTCTAATTTCTTAATCTTGGTATAGAAGGACTAATGCAACCAACAGAGAAGACTGTTTATTCCCTCCCTCTTTAAACAGCTCTCCTCAGCGATAGTTTCAACTTGGGGATAAAATACTTTGGCAGTTCTTCACTGTGATTACCCGGTGTTGATATTGCAAATCACAAAGGCATTTGCAACCTAAATCTTAGTTTATTTTAGAAAATGTTTGATTTTCTCTTGGCAGCACAGTTTATTGTTTCTATTGCCTTCCCAACAGCATTAGGTCAGGCTAACTTTTTCAGCTTTCAGAAATGATGGCTTAATACGATCTCTATTCTTTCTTATAAAAAAATGCCAAATATAGAGGCAGATTTGATTTATAATAGTTTAATGTGTACTTGATAATTTACTGTATCTACTTGCCTACAATACCCAGAAGGATTATTAGTTTTGTTTTTAAAATCTTCTATACCTTTGCTGAATTTTTGATCTATCTCATCACAAATTTCTGATAAGGTATTATAAAGATTTCCCACTGTGATTAGTGGGTCTGTTAGTATTTCCATATAAATTTCAACAATTTTTGCTTCATATATTTCTTGAAGATGCCAATAAGTTATATTAATATATTCTTACCCATTTTTATTACCTAATGCTAATATTCATCTTTATTAATACCCTTTACCTAATTTTCATTTTTATCTATCAATATTGCTAACAAAAGTTTTCTTTTAATGTTTATGTAGTAAATATCTTTCATATCTTTATTACTTAATTGTTCATTTTGCTTTTGTTTTTGATGTGCTTAAATGATCTTACTTTGTATTAAATTATCTTATTTTGTGTTTCAAAATAGTCCCTTTTCTTTATTTCTTCTTCTTACCTCCTTTTCTTGCCTTCTATTAATTGATATATGTTTATAATTACCATTTTTCTATTAGTTTGAAAGCTATAGATCATATTTTACTTTTTAATTGTTATTTTTACATTTCAACCTATATATTTCAACATAAATATTCTGACAAAAAACATTAAATATCTTCATCTACCTACAGAAGGAAAGTTTATTATTCTCCCCTCTTACCACTATCCTAATCTTGTTGCTGACACCTTGAGATATATTTTTATTTTAATGTTGTTAAGTAGTTTGTTCCATTTTACACATAATAAAGTTATGGAAAATAATTCTTGGAGTAAAAGAAAAGTTTAAAGTAATTTACTTTACTCAACACAAATATCTTTAAAAGATAAATTTTAACTTCTGTCTTTATAGTCTATTTTTGGAGATAGTTATAAGCATTCAGGTGAAGAAAACCTTTCTCACTGCCAACTCTTATGAATCCAACTTTTCTGCTTTATATCTATCTTAGAAAGAGTCTCTGAGGTTCTGTGGCATGATGGAAGTTGTATTTAACATGACGACTTCCCGATTCAATGTGGAAAGCAGAGTAACAAAGCCTCTTGACATTTAGATGCTCTCCTAGTTTGACTTATTTTGTGTGTCCCCTGGAAATGCCTGAAAGCTTCATTACTCACTGAAGCAAAATATCATGTTATTCCATAGAATAACCCCAAGATTAAGTCCAATTGCTCATTTTATAATTTACAGTTGTGTACTTGTATGTGACCTTCATATAATATCCATTTTGCATGTTCTTTTTCTAGTAAAACTTGGACTCAATGGCTAGGTAAATGGAACCATATTCAGTTAATCATAGTTTTTCTTAATTGGTTTGAAAGGACATTGGCAATATATCTAGTGAACACAGGAGAGAGAATGGTTTCTTACACTTACTATCTCTCATCCACTTTTTGTTCCTTATTTGAGACAAGGGAGAATAGCTTAAACATTACACTACGCACAATTACCAGGAGGAACTTTTTGTATTTGGCTTCAGGATGCGGCTTCCCTTGTAGCTCAGTTGCTAAAGAGTCTGGCTGCAATGCAGGAGATCCTGGTTCTATTCCTGGATCAGGAAGATCCCTGGGAGGAAATGGCAACGCACTCCAGTATTCTTGCCTGGAGAATCCCATGGGCAGAGGGACCAGGCAGGCTACAGTCTATGGGGTCACAAGAGTTGGACATGACTGAACGACTAAGCACATACAGCAGAGAAGATTTATAAATGTCTACTGAGAAAAAATGAATGACTAATATACACATATGCAGCAACTTTGAGTTCTTCCTAATTTATAGATTTCAAATGAACAGAGTATTACAACTAAACTCATGCTTACTAACAAACGAGAGATACACTTCATTATTGGCTTTTCCATTTTTCTGGTAAAGAGTAAATGTAGGAGTTGAGACAGAGGTTTATTAATCTATAAGAATCTTATCATGTGATTAAGTTTTCTGAATTTATAACTTTATAATATCTGTGTGCATGACTCCTCTCTCTTTCTCTCTCTCTCTCTCTCTCTATATATATATATATATACACACACACACACACAAACACACACATATAAATAAGTTAAACTAACTAAAACATTTGTAATCTTACACTTGAAATGAAAATATCAGTAGGAACTCATAACTTTAATCAACAGAATAGCATTTTTTGCTTTGTACAATTTTAAGTCCAAGAAGCAGAAACAATTCAGTCACAGTGAGCTCACCCACTAACCACATGATTCTCTCTAAATACAACTTTCTACAAAAAGATAAGGGAGTTCATTTGGGGGAAACATGGTTAATTCCAGGCCAGGGGAAGAAAATATGCAAAGTTAACTTGTGATTATATTTCTATACCAGAAAGAAAGGATGAGTCATGCAAAAGGAAATAAGACAGTCTGTAGGTGGACAAACGTGAAAACCTTGAATTCATCAGACCAAAGCACATCAAATACATAGAAATCTCGAGTTCATATAGATACTCAAATGAATTTAGGTAGCAACTAGAACACTAACTCATTATTCTGAAAAGTGGTAAATAAAGTAAAGGATGGAGCATTGGTTTTGTATGCTTATATTGTAGGATAAGCAATAGTTAATAAAGTCTTCATAAAAAATAAAGGTAATAAACATGGGAGGAATGATAAAAATTTTATACTACTATTTTGCAGTCTCTAATGAAATAATGGATCTAGGCAATGATCAATAGTGAATGCTAAAAGCATCTGGTGCAAGGCTGATGGGGAAATTATAAAAAAGGAATAAATCTGATGTATTAAATTTCCATTGCTGTCATCATAAATTACCACAAATGTAGTGGCTTAAGAGAACACGTGTTTATTATTTGTTCTTGTAGATGTCCAAGTACAGTGTGGCTCAGTGAATCTCTTACCTAGATTTCACAGGTCAGAAAATGAGTTGCCAGCAGGGCTACAGTCTTCCTAGCAGCTCTGGTAATGAATCTATTTCTAAACTCACCCCGGTGTTGGGCAGAGCTCAGTTCCATGTAGTTGTAGGACTGAGGTTCCAGGTACTTTTCCCTGGGGGTCCTTCCCAGCTTTAGAGGCCACTTCTGTCTTCACAGTCAGCAATGACAGTTTTACTCTTTTTCATGTTATGAGAGTACTGACTTCCCCATCTCTCTCCTACTACCTCTTCTTTCTCATCCCAGCCTGAGAAATCCTTTGATTTTAAGGGCTCATGTGATTAGACCAGATCCACTCATATAATCTAAAATTATCTCTTTGCCATAATTGGATCTCTTTGGAGCAGTACCTAGATTACCGAATAACCGAGGCAAGGAACTTGCATGGGCATTTTTAGAATTCTGCCTACTACAGGTGAAAATACTTGAATCTACTAATCAATCCCAATCAAGTCCAAATGTAGCTGTGGTTAAAAAAAAAAAAAAATGTAGAGACTGAGTTTCCAGTTCCGCATGTAAGGAACTTAGACGTTACCATTTCAGTTTAACAACATACAAAAATCTGAAAATACTGAAAAATCAACAATTCTTGACTTCACGTAAGAGAAGAGAAGACACAGGGCAAACCATTATCCTCCAGGAATGGAGAGTCAGGTGAACACTGGGAGTCAACGTTTACAAGGGCAGGTTCATAAGCAGAAACTGCCTTGGAAACCAGTGCCTCCGTAGGAAAACCTGAATTGTAATTGAATTGCTGGAGGCTCAGTGTGGCGGCTCAGATGGTAAAGAACCTGCCTGTAATGCAGGAGACCTGGATTTGATCCCTGGGTCGGGGAAGATCCCCTGGAGAAGGAAATGGCAACCCACTCCGGTATTCTTGCCTGGGGAATCCCATGGACCGGAGCTGGGGTCTCAAGAGTTGGATACGACTGTGTGGACAGTCTGAGTTGAAAATTTCAGGAGGATCCATTCATGGCCAGAGGTGTGGAAGCAGAGTACCCATAAAACTGTGAGGTTTACCTTCAGGAGCTCTCCTAACTTCCCATGGTAAGTGTCAGAGAATACCTCTTCCTGCTTTCAGCAGAGAGAGGAAAAAGGAACCATTCTGAAATATGCCAGGGCACTCTTCTTAACAAAGTCTGATTTCAGGGGAAACTAGCCAGCCAGAGCCTAAAACCTATTATCAAAGCTAAACTGACCTGGGGAAAGAAAATACCCAACTCTAGCCAACTCTCACTAGAACACACAAAAAGGGAAACTCTTAAATGCAATCCATTCCAGGCATCCTCCCCCAACCTCAGGGGGAGAAAACAAAAACAAAAACAGAGAAACACACTTAAGAGGCTAGAGGCTTAGGCTGATAAAAAGACTGAGACACAAACACAGGACTGTAGAATGCTTCCTGTTCTCCCACACCTTAAATATCTAGTTATAATAGTTTCCTTTACCCCGCACATCATGTTTGGCTATCAAGAAAATATTTCAAAGCATTCTAAAGGGTACAAACAGAAACAATTTGAAGAGACAGAGAAGGCATCAGAACCAGACATGGCAGGAATGTAGGAATTATCAGATGGTAACTTAAAACAACTATGGTTCATATGCTAAGGGCTGTAATGGATACAGAGGACATGTTAAAAAATAATAATAAAGATGGCTAATGTAAGCAGAGAGATGGCAATACTAAGAAAAGAACCAAAAAAGAAATGCTGGAGATGAAAAATGCTCTAAAAATGCCTTTGGTGGGCTCATTAGTAAAAGAACACATGTGAAGAAAGAATCTCTAAGATAGAGGATATATCAATAGAAACTTCAAAACCAAAAAGAGGAGGGATCAAAGACTGAAAAAAATGGGTGGAATGTCTATGGACTGTGGGTCAACCTCAAAAGATACAACAGACACATAAATGGGATACCAGAAATAAAAGAAAGATCAGAAGGAACATTTGAGACAATAATGACTAAGATGTCCCCCAAATTAATGTCAGACACCAAACCACAGATCCAGGAAGCTCAGAGAACACCAAGCAAGGTAACAGCAAAACAAAAATAAAAATAAGAAAACCGTACATCATCATTTCATAATACAGAAAATCAAAGTAAAAGCATCCCCAGTTGCTAGCAACTGGGGCTGCAAAGAGATGAACAGGTGGAATACAGAAGATTTGAGGGAGAATGTAAATACTCTACAGGATACCATAATAATTGATTCATGTCATTATACATTTGTCCAAACTCACAGCATGAGTGAACTGTAACTTAAGCCATAGACTCTGAGGGATTATGGCATGTGTGGAAGGTCATCAACTGTATCAAATGTATCATTTAAGTGGGAGATATAGATAATGGGTGAGGCAATGCGTGTGTGGGAGCAGCAGAGAATATATGAAAAATCTCTGTACCTTCCCTTCAGTTTTGCTATCAATCTGCAACTGCTCTAAAAAGAGTAAAGTCATGATTAGAAAAACTCAACAAAGCTGGGTAGTTTAAATCTTTCACAAAAAAGAAGGAAACATTTAAAAATGTTAACTGTTAATGCTAGGTGATGGGTACATGGGACTTTATTATATCACTATGAAATTCTTTCTTTTTTTATGTGTATGCTTCAATAATAAAAAGAATAAATGAACGTCCACCTTAGATTTTTCCAGAGTAGCGCCTCAACTGCATATAAGAATGCATCCATAGATCCTTTCCCTCCAGCCTTCCAGCATATTCTCTGTCTCACACATTAATGACATCACCACTTTGCTTGGAGCAGAGTTCTGGCTGTTGATTGCAATTGGTGTTGCATATCTCGAAGGTATGGGGTAGGGAACCAATCTGCAAATATCTAGATGGCCATTGCTGATTATGTTCCTTCTTTGTAAGTGAACCTATAAATTGAAATAGTCTGTTGTATCATTTGACATCCATTACCAGTGTCCTGGTTACAGCTGCTGAAGAACTGGGCCACCTGCCTATGACTAAATTTGCTGCAGTTGGGAATAAGCACACGTACATAGTTGGGCTCCTTCCTGGCCTATTTCTCTTTTGCCAGAGGATCAAATTTCTATTCTTAACATATAATTTTAACTCTTCCAAGCCTGAAAATTTGGCCCTGAAATGAGTTTTAGAGAAATGACATTTTTACTATAAATAGAGCACTAATTTACGTTACCATAAATAGAAGGTAATTATAAAATTAATCCACATAAACACTTAGTAATGTAATTAAAATGTATCTAAATTCCCTCATTCTTTGAGTTTAGAGACTGTCTCCGTTGCTGCTGCAAGATGAAACTCTTCTGAGGTGAATGGTGGCAAAATCAACTTCCAATGTGTCTGCTACTGTGTGTTTTCTCTTGTGGCCTCAATCACAATTATAATTATAAAAATATCATATTTGCTTCATTTTGAAGACTGGATTATTCAGTATTGTCCATGATCACATTTCCTTCTGAGGACACACATGATCAGATTGAACATTTAAAAAATCTAAGAAAACTCTAGCAATGATTCTCTGATTCCATCTTGGGATCTGTATATTGCTCACATAATTTCCTGCTTATTTCTGAGTGTCTTTCTCATTCTTTAGTCATAAAATGGACCCACTTCTACATGTGTTCTAGAAAGAATCAGTCATGAGAATCTTTCAAATTAACCTAATCCCTATTGATAAATTCATGGACCGTCCAGGTCATTGCTTCTACCAACCTCATGGGTCAGTTATTACCAAAGCCTAAAAATAATCTTTAGTTGGGTTAGTGTCCTGATCACAATCTAATCAACTCTCAAACTTAACAAAACATAGTCGAGAACTCTGGCTTAACAGAGGCTGTGTATGGGTAATTATATCTACTATAAATTGGACCTGGCAGGAACCCTGAATGACATGCTCAATATATTCTGAAGCAAATGACTTAAGACAAATAGTAAACATACTAGTCAGAATGAAAGACGAGAGAAAGACAGTGAATTAGAAATATTTGGAGGCAACCATCAGCAAACAAATATTTTGAAATATGTCCGTTGTTTGAAGGACTTCCCGGGCGGTCCAATGACTAAGACTCCACACTCCCAATGCAGGAGGCCCAGATTTGATCCCAGGTCAGGAAACTAAATCCACATGCCACAACTAAAAGACCTGGCTCAGCCAGATAAATAAATAATAAATAAATATTTGAAGACCATTGTTTGGAAGAATGGAGGAAATAAAAATAGTTATTAGTGAGTTCCAGTAAAGGTTATTTATTTACTCTTGTTTGTCTTTACTATCATGGCCAAGGCAGACCTATATATATTTCAAGATATGATTTGAGGGATACAGGGAAAACATTGGTACTTTTGGAGGAAATATGTGATCCATTCAGAGTTAGGAACACAGTAGAATGTCAGCCCATTTCAGGTATTAATAACAACAGACTACTGAGACTCATCAAGAAGGACAGAATTGACACTGATGTAATCTGCATTTATTCAACAGGATAGGGAAAAGAAAGACTGTTTTGGTTCATACAGTACCTTGGTTTGGTTCTTATTTTCTTAGCTTGATGGTAAAGATGTGGTCTATCTATTATATGAAAGGGAAAGATAGATACTGTACAATATCACTTAAATGTGGAATTTAAAATAGCCAAACTTATAGAAACAGAGTCAAATGAAGATTATCAAGTGCTGGGGGTGGGGCGGGGTGGGAGAATGGGGGAGATTTTGATCAAAGAGTATAAACTTCCAGTTAGAGAGTAAGTTCTGAGGATCTAATGCACAGCACGATGATTATAGTTAATATACTATATTATATACTTGAAAATTGCTAATAGAATAGATCTTAAATGTTCTCACCACAAAAAAGAAATGGCAATTATGTGATGTGCTGGCAGTGTTAGCTAACCCTACAGTTGTAATCATATTGCAATATAAAACTGCATCAACACAACAGGTTATACACCTTAAACTTACATATCTGTACAGTTAAAACTATAACCTAAGGCTATGACTTGTTTCCTCTCTGAGCTATTCCTGAAAGTCTGGTTTTGAAGAGGTCAAGGAAGCACATCAGATTAGCACTGTGCAGATGGGGACACAGAAGGGCCCAGACAGGTGAGAGTATGCATGTGACAGTCTTTCACAAGGCTCATCACTCTGACTTGTGAGGAAGAAGATGACACCATCTGTGCTGTCATCCTTGTTAACCTTTTGCTTTGAAAAAGAAAGATAAACTATATACTGAGAATAGGTGAATGAAGACAAAACAACATTTGCATTAGAGTTATTGAACATCAAAGGATGAGTAACGTTCCCTTTGTCATGCTTATTGTGCATGTTTTTGTAGATAGTTATCTTCACGACTGAGAAACTATTTGTTTTATGGGAAAATACTGAGCATAAACTCTAGTTTAAATTTGAAATTTGCCTGTTTTTATGCATTAAAATTTACTTTGGATGCTAATGAGAAATATGTTATGTAATCTTTAACTATGGCTCTTATTTTTAACATCTGAGTAATTTTAATAACCAATAAGGGAGAGAGGAAGCAATTTTGATTTTTACATGTAATTTAGTAAAAAAAAAAGGAGAAAAAAATTAACGTTAATGAATCCATATTTTCCTGATTCGACTAAAGTTGTGAGAGAATAATATTGTCTTTTGTTACTACTAGTCTTTCAGTTTTATACTATTGGCGTGGTTTAATTTCTCAGACCCTTAAGACATTCATTTCTTTTCTTTTATCAGATCCTGCTCAAGGGAAGAGAATTAATCTATTCAGAGCCTCAAATGTCTGTGGTTGGCTAGGTATACATACATTGATGATTGATACAATGATTTCATTATTTAGTTTATATGAATATCTCATGCTTGCTATGAATGTAGCAGCAAAAGTAACACAGAAGAGACTCACTGTTCAAAGTCAGAATGGTCAAAAGTTGAGGAGTTTTCCCAAGGGCAACAGAGAACCAGCTACTGGACATAATGGGTTCAGTGCTCAGGGAGTTCAATCTTCACCTGCAGTCAAGGGAGCATATAAACACAAGTAGAGAGACTGTAACTTATGGATATTACTTCTGATTTTTAATGTTATCTTATAAAGAGTTAAGAATCAACTTTGAATATCATTTAATTTCCCCCCCCCCCCATGATCATCTATTGATAGATGACCAAGGGAAAAATTTAGTGATTGTCTTTATATTTATATGCTTACTTTATTGTCATAATCTTAGTTGTAACAGTCACTTTTCTCAAATCCTACTTTTAGTCTTCTCAATGTGCCTAACTCTGACTAAGGTTCTATTAAAAATTAGCATATGTGTTCAAACTTCTGTGTTTTTTAAGCCTCAAATTTCATTTGGAGGTGTCATGGAGATTAAACCAAATGTAGAAACTCAAATGACTGCCATAATAGAAAGGCAGAGGTAGAAAATAATGAATAGTACTCTATTCATTCAAAATATATACTTCAATACCTAGTACATTAAGATATAAATACAATATTTTCCCAGCCATGTATAGAGCATTTAATGTGCACACAGAGGCATGACTTGACATAATTCATTTAAACCAGGATTCTCATAGAATAAAACAAATCCATATTACATGCACATGAATATTAAGACACATTAAAATTTAATTAATCTGAATAAGCTGTTGTATCCTATATTCTAAATTTATTGTTAGAATGTTCAATATGAGAAACTAAGAAAAAATATTGAATATTGTCACATATATTACATTGGGATTAAAAAAAAACTCTGGAACTCTGCTCAATGTTATGTGCCAGCCTGGTTGGGAGGGTGATTTGGGGGAGAATGAATACATGTGTATGTGTGGCTGAGTCACTTTGCTGTTCATCTGAAACTACCCAGTATTGTTAATTGGTTATAACCCAATACAAAATGCTTTTGGTATTAAAAACATTAAAATTAAAAAAAAAACCCTTCAGCTTACATTGTTGACAGTAAAAATACTATTTTTTGATATATTGTGCTACCATTCAATAAATTATAACCTAGAATCTCAGTTTTATAACTGAAATGCAAAGGCCCAGAAAGAAGAATATGCTGAGAAAAACACTGAGAAGTTTCTGCTTGTATTTTATCTTTTCTGGTTCAGAATTCAGATATCTAATAAAATAAAATTTTTTGATATTGACTACTAAGCATATCCTATTTAACTATTTATGTTTTAGTCACTGCTAAAGGAGAATCAAAAGAATTATAAGGCACCATATGAAGTTGGTGCCTCAGCAGCCCCTCATTGCCTTTAGTACAAAGCCTTTTAATTTAAAGCAACGTCTAGATCTTAGAGTTGGAAATGCAAGTGACTAGTCCAAATAGAGTTAAGTTTCAAGCCTAGATGAAGTACAAGATTCACTGCTGAGTCAAAAGGAAGTGAATAATAAGAAATAATGTGAGGCAAATAGAGTAAGACCATATGACACTGAGCTTTGGATTTCAATATGTCCTCCAATGTCTGCATAGGCAACAGAGAATTATAAGAAAGAGTATTAAGTTTCAGTTACACTAGGTGAATAACAGTGCCCATAATTAACAGAATGATATTGTGCCTTTCAGAATTTGTTAAGAGGATAGATCTCAGGTTAATTGTTTTTACCTCTTACCCTCACCAAGGAAACTTTGAGTGGTGTTGGATGTATCTATTACCTTGATCATGGTGATGGTGATGGTGTCAATGTGACCAATTCATCAAACTGTACATGTTACATATGTACAGTTTTTTAATATCATCTATACTATTAAATTTAAGTGCATGTTGAAATATAAAACATGTTTTCATTCATCTTCTTTGCCTTTTTTAATCTAAGTTTTAAGATGTGTCCAAATGTATATAGATATAGATGTATGTTATTCATTATTAAGATGAATGAACTATGGTGACTGACATTGACCACACAACTAGGTTGCATGTAATGAGGTTGCAGGGGTTTTTGGAAGAACTTCAAGTTCAGGTGACTATTTGCCTTTCCTTTTTCTTTACTTAGAGCTCATAGCTGAAGAATACATAGCTTATTCAGTATCATTTTTCTTCTTTCATAATGCCTATATCTGTAGATTTTCTCACTGGTTTTAAAGTCTTAGTCCAATGTACAATGATGAATGCATTCTAGTCTAGCTTTGCCCTTTGCCAACCATGCAACACTGGAAAAATTACTTTCTCTCTCTGAACATGAGATCTCCCCACTGCCAAAGTATGTTTCTGTATTCCTTTCATTGGAATTTTGTGTGGATGGTATGACACATTTATAGCTTCTAGCAATGTACCTTATTGATTTTAATTTTATCAATAGGTAATTTACGCTTTCCCAATCCCTTTTTTGTTACTTATATTTCTCGTCAAATATTCCATATGGCTTTAAAAGAAGGGTAATGCTAAACAACGTTCAAACTTCTCCACAGTAGAGCTCAGTTCACATGCTTGTAAGGCAATGTTCAAAATTATTCAAGCTAGGCTTCAATAGTACGTGAACTGAGAACTTCCAAATGTACAAGCTAGATTTAGAAAAGGCAGAGGAACTGGAAATCAAATTGCCAACACCTGTTGGATCATAGAAAAAGCAAGGGGATTCCAGAAACCATTTACTTTTGCTTTGCTGACTACACTAAAGCCTTTGACTGTATGGCTTACATCAAACTGTGGAAAATTCCTCAAGAGATGGGGATACCAGACCACCTTACCTGCCTCCTGAGAACTCTGTATGCAGGTCAAGAAGCAATGGTTAGAACTGGACATAGAACAATGGACTGGTTCAAAATTGGGAGGGGAGTATATCAGGGATGTATATTGTCATCCTGCTTATTTAACTTTTTTGCAGAGTACATCATGCGAAATGCTGGGCTGGATGAAGCATTAGCTGGAATCAAGAATGCTAGGAGAAATATCAATAACCTCAGGCATGCAGATAATACACCCTAATGGCAGAAAACAAAGAGAAACTAAAGAGCCTCTTGATGAAAGTGATAGAGGAGAGTGAAAAAGCTGGCTTAAAGCTCAATATTCAAAAAATTAAGAATATGGCACCCAGTCCCATCATTTAATGGCAAATAGATGGAGAAAAAAAATGGAAACAGTGGTAGGCTTTATTTTCTTGGGCTCCAAAATCACTGCAGATGGTGACCACAGCCATGAAATTAAAAGATGCTTGCTCCTTGGAAGAAAAACTATGACAAACCTAGAAAGCACATTAAAAAGCAGAGACACCAGTTTGCTGATAAAGTTCTGTATAGTCAGAGTTATGTTTTTTCCAATAGTCATATACCAATGTGAGAGTTGGGCCATAAAGAATGCAGAGTGCTGAAGGATTGATGGTTTAGAAATGTTGTCCTGGAGGACTGTTGAGAGGCCCTTGGGCTGCAAGGAGAGCCAACCAGTTGATTCTAAAGGAAATTAACCCTGAATATTCATGGGAAGAACTGATGCTGAAGCTGAGGTTCCAATACCCTGGCCACCTGATGTGAAGAACTGACTCACTGGAAAAGACGCTGATACTGGGAAAGATTGAGGGCAGGAGGAGAAGGCAGTGACAGAGGATGAGATGGTTGGATGGCATCACTGACTTAATAGACATGAGTTTGAGCAAACTCCAGGAGATAGTGAAGGACAGGGAAGTGTGCATGATGCAGTCTATTGTATCACAAAGAATTGGACATGGCTGAACACCTGAACAACAACTTTTAATTGAAAACAGACTTGCATTTTATGAATATTTCAAAGCAGAGAACTTTTCACCACCCATGTACATATAACAACACATGTCATGTCTATATGCTCTTTGGCCTCTAAAAATTGTGTTGTCGTTGCTGCCTCTTTGCCATCAGAGACAATGAGCACTATGTTGATTGTCAGCATGACTTAGACTTGTTTGTAAACATTTGAGTTTTTATAATAAAATATAATAATGCAATTTACAGACTTATGATTATCCTGAAATATACATATAAGTTTTCTCTTTGTCACTGTTTCCTTATTTCTCTTAAAATCTAAGAAGTTCATTAAAGAAACACTAATTTACAAGAAGAGCTAAGATTTCCAAATAAGAAGTCAGAAAAATGCAAATGTTATTCTCATAAGAATACTTTTCTAAAATTATACATACTGCATAATCAACAGTTCATTTAGAAGTCTAGCTAATAATTTATAATAATAGCTATGTGCTGTATTTGAAAAAATTCATTTATACTTCTCATATTCCTGCAACTTCCAATTTTAAATCATCTAACTTATTTTATCATTAGCTTTTCCCCTTTTATTAGGTAACACAACTTTTTCTTTCCCCAGTAAAAATGAAGAAAAATGGAAATGAATTTATAGTACTTACTTCTCTTTCATTCAATTATTTCATTTTATTAATTTTTTAAAAATGTGATCAGCATAAGTTTTCCTATTTAGGAATTTTAAGTGTTGATTATCATCCACCTTTCTCCATTATCTCCTAAGCTCTTCGTTCCAAATTCCATTGTTAACCTGCAAAAATAATTATCAAATTGCCCCTACTGACAGTGAATTCCCTTCCCTTCTATATTCTCTCTGTATATGTATGTTGAATGGAATTTAATACGTGAGGTGCAACTGACAAAGTCCACAAGCAAGTGTCTTTCCTGATGCACAGTTACAATCAGCACAGTGGGCTGTGCAAAAGTTCAGAATTAATGTTTTCCTCACTGGTACTGCCATTAAGCTCATATAATATATATATATAATGTATAAATGCATATATATATCAGTTCAGTTCAGTTCAGTTGCTCAGTCATGTCTGACTGTTTGCAGCCCCATGAACTGCAGCAGGCCAGGCCTCCCTGTCCATCATCAACTCCCGGAGTCCACCCAAACCCATGTCCATAGAGTCGGTGATGCCATCCAGCCATCTCATCCTCTGTCGTCCCCTTCTCCTCCTGCCCCCAAGCCCTCCCAGAATCAGGGTCTTTTCCAGTGAGTCAACTCTTCACATGAGGTGGCCAAAGTACTGGAGTTTCAGCTTCAGCATCAGTCCTTCCAATGAACACCCAGGACTGATCTCCCTTAGGATGGACTGGTTGGATCTCCTTGCAGTCCAAGGGACTCTCAAGAGTCTTCTCCAACACCACAGTTCAAAAACACCAATTCTTTGGTGCTCAGCTTTCTTCACAGTCCAACACTCACATCCATACATGACCACTGGAAAAACTATAGCCTTGACTAGATGGACCTTTGTTGGCAAAGTAAAGTATCTGCTTTTTAATATGCTGTCTAGGTTGGTCATAACTTTCCTTCCAAAGAGTAAGCATCTTTTAATTTCATGGCTGCAATCACCATCTGCAGTGATTTTGAAGCCCCCCAAAATAAAGTCTGACACTGTTTCCACTGTTTCCCCATCTATTTGCCATGAAGTGATAGGACCAGATGCCATGATCTTAGTTTTC